>CAEFZX010016058.1:0-65510 GCA_903066825.1 Alfaro cultratus | reverse complement strand
GTTAGGGGCTGAATAGTAGGTTCATGCACCGCAAGCCTCTGGAGGATCCTCCACCTTGAGGTTCCAGAGGCACCAGCTGCTTTGTAAGGGCATTTTAACAGCTGCTCTCTTAATCCCATGAATTTGTCAAACAAAAACCTTCCTCATTATGCCTTTATCTGTACAAACCCATCTTTGTTCTGAATCTGTCACAAATCTCTTCACAGTACATTAACGCTTCAGATTTTGTTAAATATCTAATGTTTCCATACCTTGTCATACGGCACTACGCTATGATGATTTTCATCAGCAGAGAGATCTTTTCTCTTTTCCATATTGCTTGAAACCTGTGGCCTGCTTAATAATGTAGAACATCTTTCTTAAGTAATTTCCTTTAATTGAGCTCACCAGACAAACTAATCAACCCAGCTCTATGAAATTAATTATAGTGATTCAAAGAGCCCCGACGCACAATACCATCTATTAATTTAATAGCACAACAAAAAAATTTATCTTTATGACACTTAAATCCAATTTGCATAATAATTTGGAACACGGTGTAAAAGGGAAACGGTACAGAAGTACTTTAAAAGTGCATTCTTATTCTGGCCAGCAGGGGGAGACACAAATACTGTAAATTAAAATAAAGTCTGAAAAGAGTCATGTCTTTCAAATCTGTAATTACTTACAAGTAAATACTTTTTGTTTTTATATATATATCTATATATCGATATATATATATAAAGATAAGCCTAATTTTGGAATTAAAGTTAATATAACGTGTAAAACAAATAAGTTAAAAGATGTTGTCTAGAAAATCCAAATAGTTTTGTAAATTTTCTGTCATTCTTTTTAAGTTAGAAAAATAGAAAGAAAACACTTAAAGATTTGTGCATTAAAATTTTTGTTTTTCTGCAGAGACTGAAACTGGAAATGCTCCTTTAATTCGAAAAACCGCCTCTGCACATCTCTGATTGTTTTAGCTTCCTCTGCCACTTCCTCCTCTTGCTTTGGCTGGTATTTTTTAAGTAAAGCAGTGAAGAGTTGTGCATCAAACAATAACCGAACCACTAACACCGAAACCGTCCTGACAGAAGCAGAAAAGTGAAGAATTCATCAAATGACCACAACTAATAGTTTGTCGTAAGTCGTGGTTAAAGGAGAAACAAATTAACAGGAAACCCTGAGATAGGTGGGACCTTAAAGCCTCCCCACACACACACACACACACATACACACACCAAACCAGTTATTTCTTTCTTTAGAGGTCCATCTTCAATCACAGAAAATAAAACCATCAACTCTCAAGTCCCTGCAACTTGTACGGGGGTCTAAATCTTTGCTGAGTCACCACCTCTCTTTGTCGCAGGGAAGCAGTTTAATAGCAGAAATAAAAAAGAAGAAAGTAGAAGGATAAGAAGATAAGCTTCTCAAAAAAAAAAGAAAGGGAAAGCAAGACTTATTATCAGTCATTGTTACAGTAGCTGGGAGAACTTCATTTCATTTTGCTGACCTAAGAGTGCAACTTAAAATTTTACCCACAAACCCTAAAATTGCATGGAAAGAAACAAAATGCTGCTCCTGCTTTCTGCACTGAGCAAGTCTGCAGCGAGAGATAAGAGCCACTCATTTAAATAAAAAGCAGAGAGACGCACTGAACATTCACCTTGATCTGATCTGAGGTTGAAATAAATGAAAGCACTGGAAAAGCTTCATGTACTCCAGGAAACAGGTCATTTCTTCTCTCTTCGTTTGCTTTGTTTTATTGATGAGGAGAGGGGCTGTTCTGGGATCAGCCCTGAGGCTCAAACTGGGTTTTGGCCAGAATCGAGACGTGTCTTTTTTCATCTGTAGGAATGCTGATCATGGCTCATTGTTTCACTCTGGTTTTATTTAACCGTAGAAATATCCTTTTTTCTTTGCCTGTTTGGAAGACATCAAACCTCAGTGAAATCTGTAAAGCTTGATTAAAACGGAAAGTTTATGGGCCGTGCTAGCAGTTTTACACTGCAGTTGGAGCGGGTTGCTTCAAAAACCCGGAAATTCATTTCCAGCGACGTGCGGGTCCGTTCGGCCACATGAAACAAGAGAGGAAACAGGAGGAACAAATCACTTTTTAAACACCTGCCTTTGCTGACGGTGGGACGCTGACTAAATTAGAAACTGCTACACAGACTTCTCGAATGCTCTTCCCTGACAACATTTCTCAAGTCTGTGGCATTCACACAGAGGAATCTTTCCTCATTCCTCTTTGCACAATCTCTAGGTTATCCAGAGTCCTTTTTCGTTTTCATCTTTTTCTCATCAGGTCACCCAACAAGCTTTGGGGATTGAAAGAAATTTTATTTTACTGCTGGACTGAATGATTTCTGTAATCGCTCACGCTACTGATTCTTGTGATTAAATATGTTATTTTGTAGAACTCCGACTTAATTATTGCTCTGAGTGTGTTATTTCAGCAAATGACCTTTTTTGAGTCTGTATACTCCATCTAAGGATTAATTGAATACTAAGTTAGTTGACGATTATTTTAATAATCGATCAGTCGTTATTAGTTGTTTCAGGCCCAATTCATTTGTTTCTTGATTTGGCAACAATTAAGAAGCACCGATTGCAGTTTTCTGTTAAATTGCCAATTACCGATCGTTAAAAAGCCTGATTCCGATTTTGGCTGATATCAAAAGAAGTTTACATTTCCTTCTGCCATAAAAAGGTGATATTTTATCTCAAACCAGCCCATTCCTTCTGCATGCATGCCTTAATCTGAGATCCGTTCCTCATTATTTTTTTGTTTCTATTTTAAGACAGACAGATAAAAGAGGGACGTCAATCTTGTTCCAGCGATAGAGCCGTCAAAAAATGTCCAAAGGCGGAGCCCCGAACAAGCCTCTGACCTTCCCAGCTACACAGACTCTTTGGCTCACAAAGCCGAGTACACAAACGTTTCACAGCGGGAGCAAGCTGTGAGGTCACCGATGTATGCTGGATAGACCGCGGCTGTCCAGAGAGGAAGCGGAGGTGGGGGCCAGTCCAGTTTCAGTGTGCGTCTCTCTCTCTAACGGGAAGCCGGGACAATCCACCCTCTGTCCCGTCCACACACTGTGCTCTCTGACCCGCCAACTGGACAGCGAGCAGTGAGGTGGAGAAGGAATGTAGGAGGTGAAGAAAGAGGCAGCCTGGTGGAAAAACAGAGCGCTCCGACCGCAGTGTGTACACAAACACATAACGGCCCCGTCGGAGCTCACTGAGACGCTTGTACTTACGCGCTTGGCATAAGTAACCACACGTTGATATACACTTTCTCAAACAGATCTTAAATGTTCAATATCAGAGCTCACAAAGTAGTCATAGAACACGCATGAACCACATCCTGTCAGACCGGCACAGACGTGTGACTGAGGGGCAAAAAAGACACAAGTCAGGCTTCAAATAAAGACAGATAAACAAAAAACTTTAACAAATCAGCCTGCTGAGCAAAATTTATTCTGCTAAGTAGCTGTTAAAGAGTGCTCCTTACAAGGTTTTCTTTAACTCACATTAATAATGAAATACTCACTGCATAACCTCCAAAAGGATTAGGTTTGTCCCGATACAACTTTTTCACTTCTGATACGATACCGATATAGTAGCTTTGAGTATTGGTAAAACCAATATTGACCCAATACGATATCAGCACGAATCATACACACTTTTATTACTTATTTTTTAGTGTGGATTGTTAGAAAAGGCTTGTTCAAACACAAAGTTTGAGTAACGAAAAGCAACAGGCATGAGAGCAACTGATCCATCTATTATTAACCAATAGGTTTGCATGTGGTTAGTGTTGAATAGAAATGCAGATAAAACCAGATTGCTTTTATCAGCATGTTTATGTTGGAGATTTTAGATGCAGGCCGATATAATCCAACACTTGCTTGTCTGATATTGAACCAATTTCCGATATCAATATCAGAACAAGACACTCTTAAAAAAGCAAAAAGCAAATAACCCATTGAGCACTTAAGCTAGCTGTTGCTCCACATGAAAAACATCAGCAGGAGAAAAATCGAAGGGGTTATAAGGGCTGTGGCTGTAAAGCAGATACTACACTCTGTTCAAAGAGGTAAGCTGGTCACAATAACAATGTTAATTCAGCCTATTATAGTGATGGAATGTAGAGTGTTATACAAACCACTGATTTTATTGACTTTAATGACGTATTTCATAACAACTCTCTAAGATTGAAATTATTCAGATCAGAACCTTTTTCCTAAGCTTTTATCTGATGGATCAGCTAAGGAAAATTTCCTCCGAAAATGCAATATGTGCCTCCATTCCAGCATCCAACATCGTGCCAGTACATTATTTACTTGGTGGATAGCAAAGAGTTATTTATTTATGACTTTCTTTGCATCTCTAAACAGTAAGTTACTGGAGGGCAAGTTGGGACCAGTAAAAATACACCAAAACATCCCCAAACTGCATGACGTCACTCTCTGTTTCACTAAGGCTTAATGGTTCACACACAATTGTTCCAACTCTTGGCAACCTGTACGCTCGACTAATTCTGAAACTCGGAAGCGGGCAAGCGGCACTGCATGGTGTCTGCAAGTTTAACAACAAGTCGGTTCCTTCTGAATCCGAGTCACGCTACGGACAACAGCTGTGGTTTTCTGGTTTACGACAGTCATGATTGCAGGACACCCGCGTCAACCCTGGTGCCTCATGTCGTCAGCTAAAGAAAAGACAGAGTCCAACTCTATCTGGCTTCCTATTCTTCAGTCAAACTGACTCAAGAGTACATCAGATCTTACAAACCGCTGCTAATGTACGAGTGTAAATGTGAAGACTGCTGAATAAGCTCCTCAAGCTGTGCCGCTCGGCCAGCTCTGCCCGTCAGCAGTTTTACCACACTGCTGTTTCTACACAGTTATAGTAAAGAGGACAGTAAATCTGATTGCATATCTGCTCTCTGCTGTGCAAAGGCAAGTCAGCAGAGAGATGATAATAAAAGCAAAATTGCATAACATATATATTTTAATGCGACAATTGCAGATTCGATATGTAGGCCATTCTGTCACAACCTGGACTGAGAAAGGGAACAAAGGAGGTAGAGCACAGAGAGATGCTACTTATTAGTAGGCGTGTAGTTAATACAAACAAAGAAACAAGCTACCTTTAGGAGAATGCTAAGCTAATGTGGTTCAAAACACACATTCCACCTCGAAAGGATCAGAAAGAGGATCTCTACCGATTGGAACAGGAAGAGCAGAATGAATGATTTCACATAAAGCAATTTTAGAAAAAGAGAAATTCTACAAAGTTTAATTGGTACATAAAAACTGTTGAACAGCTTTCACAGAGCCACAACAAACGGCCCTGCCCTTGCAGTGTTGGTGGCTTTAGCGAGCGCTCTGCAGGACGGGATGCAGCGCCGCGTGTGTTCGGCTTCGTTGGCTCTGTTTCATGTCCCAATGAAAGTAATGAACTGGCAGAGGAGTCTGGGCCGGGAAGCCTGCCGTTCACTCTGCAAGGTGCACGCTCGGTACTCACAGCACTGACACGCACACAGACAGTGCCGAGTGCCCAAATTGGGGGGGGGGGGGGAACTGGACCTTGGCAAAAGGAAAACACGAATATCTTCTTGATAAATAACACCAGCCTGTGCATTCATGCACAAACGCACACTCAAACACTAATCGGTATGCTGAGCAAGAGCCACTGCGCAGTCTGATAAAACGCTCTTTCACTGATGCTTCTGGATTCAAGACTATTTCTTTTCTCCTGTGAAGAAAAAGAAAACAATAAACGGGTGTTGGGCTCTTAAAGCTTTTTGTCCCCAAAGGGAATGTGTTCAACAATCTTTCAAAATTCAGATATAAACTTGTTAGGAATCAAAAGTACTGGTGAGACAAAGTAAGGGCTTCTGGATAAATGATACCCTAAAGTTTACCGTGTTTCCATCCTGCAATCTCATTCAAACCAAGTTTAAGAGGAGGTGTGGAGCAGTGATATGTTATGAGAACATGCAGTTTTCCAGTACGCACCGGTCAAGCCCCTACTCTCAGACGAAGCGAAACAAAGTCAGTTTATTTGCCAACAAGATTTATCCATCGTTCAACTTTGCTTCTAAGAAAGGAGGAGCAGTGAAACCCGCTGTGTGATACTTAAAATCTCAAGAGTTACTGACCCTCCATCATTAGAAGCTCTGATCACCTCATTGATTACTTCCATCCTCTTTTAAACAGGAGAAGCGTTAAACTGCTACCCTTTAAGCACCGCAACCTGAAAGGCTATATATTTCAAATACAACACACATTTTTTTAACAGAGAAGATACAGAGTTCATTTTCAAGATTATACAAGTTTCCTGTCTCTGTTGATTTTTGTGTGAAGCTAATCATATAATGTAAACACAGCTGGTGGTAGAGGGGTCGTCTGGGGCTGCTCCAGAACTTCTTGTAATATTATTCTGTTCTCTACCAAACAATCCTAAAGGGGAACGTCTGGTTGTCGGTAACATTAAGCTCAGCTCTACTTGGGCTAATGAATAAGGACAATGATCCAGCAATTCCATCTCTGAAATGCTCCAAAAATGAAAAAATAAAATAAAAATAAATGTGAGAAAAATCAATCAAACTGTATCTTATTCTAGGCCTAGTCAAAGTCTGAACTCAAATCCAACTGAGATGCTGTGGTATGACCTTTAACAGCCATTTGGTGCTGAAAACTCTTCCTTGTGGCTGAATTAAACCAAAACCGAAAAATCTGTAACAAAACAGAGGTGATCTAGAGCTGAATGGTCGTCATTGCAGGCAAAGGTAGTGGAAGAAGTTCAGATTTGAAGAGCTATTTCTGACATACCTAGTAAATGAAATCATCTTTTTTGTGCATTTACTCAGATTATTTGATCATTATTTTAAGATTAACCATTTGATTTTGATGACTCAGCACATTACAACGTGACAAAAAAAAAACATTTTTCTTTAAAGATTTTATCTCCACTATTGATCAAAAATATTTAACCATTAACAGGAACAAACTGATGGAAAGTAAAAGAGATATTTAGTGTAAAGGGTACAAAAAATGGAGGGAAGTTGGGGAAGAAGGGAAACCCAAATCAACAAAATGGGGATGTTAGTCATGAGAATATCTATTTTATTAACACAAGCAAACGTAACAATCATATGTTGGACCGCTAATGGCTTGGGAATTAAGGTAGATCATAAAATTGGGAAACACACATTTGGCTTGATGTTTATTAATAAAAAACACTCATGCTTCATATTCCAATGTAAAAGGTTTTAGTGGCCACTACCTAATCTGTTTTATTCTAAGTTTTATTTCCAGAGTTTCTGATATTTCAAGAACTCTGAGAACAATTGAAGTGTTTCCTTTCAAGCAACACATAGAAGCTTTCATCCCCTTGTCTTCTATACAGGGATAAAAATAAATCAACACCTCCAACCCAGGGATAAAAATACCATTCACATTCCCTTCTTGTCCCTACAGCTCGTCAGCCGCTTCACGTAAACAGCGGCAGAGATTTGAGGAACAAAACTGGGAGTGGCACATCGGCAGCACATCGATACGTACCATTGGACAGGGCCTGCTGAAGCTCAGAGTCTGAGATCACTCCACTCCGGTCTTTGTCAACCCTTGAAAGAAAAGGGGAAAAAAATCCACAGATTAGCCTCATTCACTTTGCCCTCTTCACACCCACAGACACTAGAAGACACAATAGCAGCTGACGTTGGCGCCCGCCTGTGGAAATCTGATCACACTAAGCGCATGCCAGTGTTTCAGCAGCCTGCAGGAGTGAATGGACTTCTATGATCGGGGCAAACAAGAATGCTTGTCAGGGAGAGACTGGAGAGAATGGCTTCCAGTAAACGTAGAAAGCAAAGTGAGAAAGAATGCTGACTTGCTTCGCAGCAGACGGATGACGTCTGGTGCTACCAGCAGTCAGCTTTCAAAAATCTCAGACAGTTAGAATGATTTCCTATCTAATAACAAAATCAAACGTGAAAGCATAGATGAACTTTTATTAAAAATGACAGTGGGGGGAGGGGTTAATGTTTTTTTTTCCACATTTTTTGTCAAGTTTTCAGTCTATTTTTGTCACTGCATAAAAAAAATAAATAGAAATTGTAGTATGGATTTATAGTAGACATTTATAAAGTTGTAAATGGACTGGACTTATGAGTGATTGTCAAGTCACACTGAAAGTACACTCAATTTGCGCACACTTGGATCAACTCGGTCAGATGGCAATCTGGAATCTAACCTACAGCGATTTGAATGGATGGATGGAAGAACAAATCACTTAGACTCAAAATTTGAACTTGTAAATCTATCACAAGAAGTGCAAAAACCAAAGTAAAAGAAACACATTTCGCATTTTGTCAGTGTCCTTTTGAATTACTGAAGTGAAACATGTTCCTTTACATCCATAGTATATTATCTAATGAATGGCATAATGGAGCTGTTAATTAGTTCAATAACTGAAAAGACTAAGTGAAACAAACACGACCACTTTAGCAACATGGAAGAATGTGGTTAGCTTAGCAGCTCAGGAGAAAAGCTAGTGGAAGACTAAATAAACCCTTACACTTAGAGCTTTATGCCTTACCACATAAAGATGGTGATGATGTCAAACAGTGGCAGGCCTAAGGTTATGGTGGAGAAACATACAGGTAGAATGCAATATGATGTCTACGCCCCCCAATGTTTCTAAGTTCCAGTAGAGACTCTTACTCAACAGGTTTATCAGCATTATTTAAGACAGGTACAGCCATAGAGGTGCCATAGCTTGAAGCACAAGTTTACAGAGTTTCTTGGCATTGGAGATACAGTAGATGTATATTTCACCTTTACTGCTGAAAACAGAAATCACAGGCAGAAAATGGTCAAATTCACAGTTTTGTTGCTCTCTCAAAGGCTCAAGAAACCGTTACTAAATATTTTGTGATTCGGGAATCTTCCTCCGAGACTCAGAGTCATGAGAACGGATCATGACACATACAACGGCATGACACTTTTAATCGAGTTTAGTCAAACATCCAGTGACTCAGTCGTTCCTTAGCAACCTGGACCTGTTGACGCAGCGCTCCCTCAGCAAACATACCAGCAGAGAGGAGCAGATGGGAAAACCCTTCAGTACTCACACACTCGCGCACTCTCACAGGACCGGCCCACCGCTGACTGCTTGGGCTGAGGTTTCTGCTCCCAGCTGCGGTATATAATATTTCTGAAGCCTACGTGGCCTTCTTTTACACGTATACGTTTGTGTGCAGTTCCAACCGCTTGAATTAGGAAAACAAACACAAACCTGCTCCGTCACCTTGGTGGAATCAGAATTTTAAAAAAATAAAACATCGCCACAAGTCAGAATAAATGAAAGTTTTGTCACAGCAAAGTTAAAGATCGACTGGGTCGGCGCCAGCAGAGGAGGCGCCCATCCTCTCCTGAACACTGATCTACTCAAAGAAGCATGTGTGTGTGTGTCACGTTCAGTGTGTTTCTCCCCCCCTCCTCCCCATCTCGGCAGCTCATTCTGCCTCAGGCAAAGTGACCTCGCAAGTCAGGGAAGGAGCGAATTGAAAAGCATCATTAAATCTCCCTCTTCCCCGCAGAACAGGCACCATCTGGAGTTTCCATCCCCACTGCTGTCAAGCGCAAAACCTGAATCTAACAAGCCAAACCGGGACGACACAAAAACACACAAAACGGAGTCATGAAAACTGCTCAGATTTTTCCCCCTGCTTCACTTTTTCCTATTAGGCAACATGTCTGAGGAGCGACGCCCTTTCTGCTTTCCACACGAAAACTCCAAAGAAAGAAAGAGAGAGAGAGGTGAAGTCACTGGTGGGGAAAAGAAGATCCCAAACTTCCCAACTTCTACTGCACTAACAAGAACACTTTCTTCTGGTTCTTAGACAATAAGTAGCCACTGTACATGATCAGCATTCTTATTCCTGCACATCAACAAATCTGTGTTGTCGAAAGGCTACTTGGAAACATTTTTGCCACTCCGTCATCAAAGCGGAAAAAATAGAAACATGACTCACACAGCAATACTTCATGGAGCAACATGCATTAAAAATAAACTTGTATGAAGCTCAAAATAATAAACAGAAGTTCTAGATATTGCTATAATAATTGCATTAAACATGTTACATAATCTATGTTACCATTACTATTAGATGTAGACGTCTCCTCTGATGGCTGATGATGAGCGCCAGTGCCATGGATGAAATATGAATGTATCTCGTCCCACTGCCACGATTTGTAATGACTTATTGCAATGACAAACTTCTTCACGTGTTATTTTGATTGCATTTCTCCTTTAATGGAAACACCGCAGTTGAAAAATTGTGGTTTTCCCAACAGCAACAGAACATCGAAAAAGCTTTGCGCACATTTGTAATGGAAACGCCGCTACTGACTGACCGAAATACTGTCTTTTGCATCTTACAGCCAGCTGCCCAGCAGTGCGCAGGAAGAGGTGGGTGAGAGGCAGAATGGAAATTCCCAACCAGAAATATTTTCAGATGAATTTAGAGCTGACTTATTTAGAGTCATTTAAACAGTTTGAGTAGAAATGTGGAAAAACTTCGGGTTTTTAAATCCTTAACATACCTGGATAGTGGTAACCAATCCATGTCCAGTCATGACACCAAATAGAATAAAAAGTGAAATATAGTGTGTGGAAAAAAACAATGTCTCATTGATGGGTCTGTGTGTTTATATGACACACAGACGGGGAGGCCTCCCATGGCTCAAGGCCGCTCTAATGACTCTGATCACATGGCAGGGAATTCCAGGCCAGTTCAGCCAGATATTGACCTGCAGATGAGGCTGAGAATGTGGGAGACAGGACTGTATGCACTCATGACTGTCATATGGTTTGTGTTTGGCATTTACTCTCATTATACCTTTTAATACGGCTGCACAGTGGCGCAGTTGGTAGCACTGTTGCCTTGCAGCAAGAAAGTCCTGGGTTCGACTTTGCATTTTCTCCCTGTGCATGCGTGGGTTCTCTCCGGGTACTCCGGCTTCCTCCCACAGTCCAAAAACCTGACTGTCAGGTTAATTGGTGTTTCTAAATTGTGTGTGTGTGCATGGTTGTTTGTCCTGTTTGTCTGTGTTCCCCTGCGACAGACTGGCAACCTGTGTTTTGGACAAAGATTCAATAGTCCTCAATGAAAGCTCAGAATTCCAAAGTTCTGCATCTATTTGTAGACATTTTTAAAGAGTAAATACAAAGGTTTACCCAGAATTCTTGGCAGATGTTTCTGCAGAGGTCAGGAATTTGTATCTAAAGCCTGAATAAATACAAACCGTGAGAAAATTGTGTGGTGGATGGATTATTTACTCAATAAGTTTGGGGAAAACAACTTATCCAGCTCTGGAAAACACTAAGTTCAAGCTGCAGACTTTCCCAATTTTTAGACCTATATAGGTCTAAAAAATGACCTATAGGTTCAAGAAGCAGCAGATAAGAAACGTCCAGGAGGAACCTATGCATACCCCACACTGCATTATTCTGAAGTTCTGCTCCACACATGAATAATTTGCGAGGGCTGGTTCAAACCCCCACCCCACCCCCCAAAAATGCCTGCAGCATTTCAGTAGTGTTGAAAGCAAATCCTCTGCAGTATTACATAACTTCAATTATTACCAGGGGCCAAACCAAATGAACATGTCCCTGATTGCCTGCTACTAGACTGCCACAGCTGCTGACACACATTTCAACCTCATGACCATCAAGAGCCTCAGCCGCCTCTCTCTAACGTTCTCATACATACACCACATGTAACACATGGATTTACACATGCCTTTTTGGAATTAATAATGATTTTTTTTCAATAGTATTTATCAGGTATGTTAGTATGAATAAAGTTGCAGGTAGGAACAGGGGGGAGGGCGTGGGGGAGATGCCTTCAAGGACTCCTGGAGGTCCTTCAAGCCCTGGTTTTAGAACTCCTGCTGAAACCAGCTGACTGTTGGTTTAGTATTAAACAGTTGTGGCATTTAAAACCTTGTGTGCTGTGATCAGCTGAGTGACGAGTCACAGCCACAGGCTATGCAGCTCATGAAAAGCCACACTGCCGTAGTATTTCCTCCGCTGTGTCACGAATTTCCCCGAGGAGCTTTACTATGAACCAAACGCAGCAGAAACGACCGGAGGAAAAAAGACACACACAAAGACGCACTGTCACTGAAATAATTTGGCGGAACCACCACCCAGTCCGCCTCTCTTCCTCTTCCCGTCTCTTACGACAGCAGCGAGTGCTCACTGCGGAGCGGAGAGAGAGAGAGAGAGAGAGAAAGAGAGAGAGAGAGAGAGAGAAAGAGAGAGAGAAAGAGAGAGAGAAAGAGAGAGAGAAAGAGAGAGAGAAAGAGAGAGAGAGGCGGCGGAACGAGCCGTGTCTCCGCACTCACCTCTGGAAGATATTCCACAGGAAGCTCTGGTCCGCAGGAGCGTTGATCTGCGGGGGGGCTCTGTAGGGGCTGTGATACGCCATCTTAATAAGAACAACTACAACAAAAACTACCAACCACAGCAGACCAAGTACAGACTGCGCGCTTCCCTCTGCTGTAGTTTCGCTTCTCCTCAGCCGCTTCAATCAGACTTCAGCGGTGGAGCTCAAAGTGGCTGCCCACTCCCGCACAGGGGCGTGGCCAGTCATTCACCGCTGCCCATACGGGGTGACGTCACACCGCCCTTCCCTTTCAACTTAAAAATAGCAACCATAAACGCCGTGAACTAATATTTCTATTTTTGAATAAAGTTAATACAGGATATTGTGAAACACTTAAAGTAGAGGCGTGTGATACATGCTACATATTTCGGTATCAAGCTAATACTAAGTAAAAAAAATAAGGCCAGTATTACTAACAATGAAGCCGATACCGATACTTTTTATTTATTATTCAGAGCTGATGTAAAATCAAACTTCTGACTTTCAGGTGTTTTTGCGGTTTTTCCTTTAAATTGTTTTTGTTAAATGTGCCTACAAAATGCTTTGACATGATAAACAGAAACAATAGAACAACAACAACAAAAAAATCCCTAAAAACAAAGTTCAAAAAATTATAATTTGAGAGTAAATCAAAACAAAATTCATGATATAATTTTTTATTTTATTTTTATTTTTTTTACAGAATTGTACATGATTGGATTTTATTTAATTTACCATACAAATCTATTTCTGGAAAATATTTAATCCTGTTTGTCTTATAAAGTTAGTTATGAATTAAGACTTTATAAATGGAGTGAATTCAATTAAAAGCCACCAATTAGTGGGTTATGTATTTATATATTTGCTGACAGCATTATTATTATTATTATTATTATTATTATTATTATTATTATTAGTCTTTTGTTAAATATAACAACAAAGAAACAAATTGAGGACAAATTCTTAGAGGTAAATTGGGGATCACATCCTGGAAAAGTTTGAGTTTTCTCAAAACCAGTGAAATTGATGTTTCTGGTCTGACAACATTCGGTATCATTGCAATAAACAGATGTGCAGAAAATACATGAAAATGTCGAATGTGGTTTTATCAACATCACTTTTACCAACCACTTCTCTTAAAAACGTTGAAATGACTCGTCCTCTTTACTTTACATCAATTTCATTCTTATTTAATATGCATGGTCCTGAACGCACCACGATTGTTGACTTTCAAACCGAGTTCCTTCCTGGGAGCTGATTGGTCGGCACCGATCTGGACGCGGGAAAGTTTCAGCGCGAATTCACAACGTCGCTCCTGAAAGTTGCCTTCTGGAGGTGAAGTTTACTAACTTCGGGGGTTGTTTTTAGTTGAAAAGTCATCGTCTTACGACATGTTTTACTACCCAAATGTTCTCCAACGCCATACTGGATGTTTTTCCACAATTTGGTAAGATCCTTCTTAGCTTGTGATGGGAAAATAAAAGGGAACTAACAGCAGATAACCAATAATTTCCTCAAGGAAATGCATATAGCATCTGAGCTAACTAAAAATTAATCTAAAATATATTTTAGATTAATCTAAAATACTATATTTTAGATCAATATTATATTTATGTTGCACTGTGTTGTTTTTACTGTCCAGGCTGGCAGCCACTGGAGGGATCAGGGTCACTCGCAGGGAGTTCCTCAGGGTCAACGTGAAGCGGACATGGTGAGAGTCAAATTAATTAGTTTCCTCTATTTGTTGCTCTGGCTTTAGATTATTAACTATTGGTTTTATATTAGTTATATTTTTTTCTGTAATGAAACATAAAAACAATAGTAAGGTAAAAACATCTCATTTTAGAAGCAAAGCAGCTGTATATTTTAGCAAAAATATTGTGGAATAGAACATCTGAAAAGTGCGGCATGTCTTTCTTGGTATGTCTTCACTAGCTTAGCAGATCTACAAACTGACCGTTTTTGTCCGTTCCTCTCTGCAAAACAGCTCAGGCTCCTTCAGAATGGTTCGACTCTGGTCCGAATGAAATTTCTGACTCGGATTGTGATGTGCTTTGATTTAACTAATTCCACTGTTGCTCAGACGTGGATGTGTGTTGCGTTGTCCTGCCGGAAGGTGAACCTTCGTCAGTCTAGAGTCTTTTGCAGCCTCTAAGAGGTTTTCCATATTTAGCTCCATCCATCTTTCTGTCAGCTCTGACCAGCTTCCCCCTCCCCAGCTGAAGGAAAACCATTATGACAGCATACTGCCAGCACCACAATATATCGCAGTCAGGATTTTGTCTTCGGCATGACGTGCGTTGTTAGTTTTTCTTCCCTGATTGCGTTTCTGCATGTAGATCGTTTCATCTGACCTTCCTCCAAAATGTTTATGTTTCTTGTGGCTACTTTTCCATGACTGAAACTTCTTGTCAACATATTTTCCTACCAGACACCTACAAAGCAGTTATCCTTTACTGATACTTTGTGTTGGTCTATGACATAAAATCCCTGTAAAATGTATTAAAGAGAGTATTCCACTATTTTGGAGGTAGATGTATCTTTTATATTTCGTGTCTTAAAATATTTCTGACTACTTTTTGTTTGTCCCTTGCAGCAACGATATCTTGGACTATGTGATGGGACAAGTTCCTGCTCTGGAGCCCAACCAGTCCAGGCCTCGCTTCTCCCTCTACCTGTCGTCTCAGCTGCAGTACGGCGTGGTCGTCATCTACCACAAGCAGTGCGCCTTCTTGCTCGGTGAGATTTGTCTTTTAAAATAAAAGGAGTATTCCAGCGCATTTTGTCGACGTTTAGAGCGCCAGCGCTTCTCACGTTTTCTGCCAAAAGCATCATTTGCTGTTAGTCACAGGAATGCTCTTTTGGTGTGAAACACAAACAGCCCTGTGGTCACACATCTCGCCTCCTGACTCACCCTGATATAGCGGGATGCGCAAACCAATACGGTGCTGATGAGAGCGGGATCAGTCTCGATTTACTGACACCGATCCCAAGTCCAAGAAATATGCAACCCACGCTGCTCTCTCAGTTCGATCGAATCTGTGAAAGACCGCAGTTAATATGGATCGCTGTGATTGTGGAGGTTGTTGCGTCTGCCAGCCGTTTCTGTGAGGATTTGGGGTTTTGTGTGTGTTTATTGAGTCTCTGTTGTCCCGTCTGCCTCCTGATTGTTCCCAACTGTCTCTCTTTTCCCCTGATTATCCCCGCGCCCCGCCCTGACCGTATTGTTATTTGACTGATATATTTTGTTTTTTTTCCTTGTGTTCACTTTTCTTCTGTACACTTTGTGATTGTCAATAAAACCATCGTTTTGCACTTCAACCTGGCTGAATCCTCAACACTAAAACCACCACTTCATGACAGTTTCAAGCTGTGCACATGAGAAAACTTGTAACCTCTCTTTGTGTCTTTTTCTTTTTTTTCTTTCAGAGGAGGTCCAGCAAACTATCGACCGCTGGCTCCGCTCTAAAAGACGCGTCCAGATGGACCTGGCTGAATCCGACAGGTGACCACCCTCACAGTGAGCCATGAGAAGAGACTCAGGGTGTCTGTTAAACCTTAAAATGTCTCAAATTCATCAATATAAAATTAAGGCCTTATATTGTCTTAATTATAAAAAAAATGTAAGTGCCTCAAATATGTTAATCACAGGTCTTACATTTTGTCTTGGCTGGACTACTTTGTCTTGTAGATTGTATATAGTTTATTTTTCTTATAGGACTTTTCTGTAAAGCAAATGTCTGAGTCGCATGTCACATTTTCATTGCTAACTAGGTGCTAACATACCCTTGCTAGCTAGCACTTCTGTTACCAACCCACACAATGCTATATTCATTCTGTCCAAAAAAACTTGTAGAATATATCCAATTTTCTTTTGTGCATGTCTGTTGTGATACGGGTCTTAAATTTCACTCGTAATGGTCTTAAAATGTCTTGAATTTTAGTTGGTGAAGCTCTGCTCTTAGAGGACGTAAAGAGCAGACTATAGAAATGAGAATATGTTTGCTTTACTGACGTATTGATGGATGAACTGAGCTCCTCATGCAGGCTTCATTAATATTTTATAAGCCACGATACGGAGCTGAGGCGGCATGAGGTCCTTCATGTCTGCCACGTCTCGTGGATCCGTAGAAGCCGTAGTTAAAAGTGGCTCCTCTCCGTCTCGTCCTCCGGCAGGATGGCTCTGGATCTTCCCGACGGCCTCAACATGATGGAGGAGGCCGAGGGAGCTCTGGACCCCTTCTTTGGTCTGATGGCGTCCCACCAGCTGCCCAGCCCCTACCAAATAGTCGCGGTACGGTCACCTCACACACCTCCTGCGCTTCGCGTTGTTGTTGTGGCTTCTGTTGGCTCTGGCTGCAGAGCAGCACATAAAACAGTCGGACATCTGCCAGCACAGTGAGCTGCTCCTCTTGTCAAATATTTAGTATGCAAATATTGGCAGGTTGGACGGAGGTGACAGCGTTGTGTCAGGAGCAACAGTGGTCACATTTGCAGAGCCTTCTAAAAGTATTCATGCCCTTGAACTTTAACACATTTTTACTTTTTTTCACTCCATGACCTCAAACTTTTATGTATTTTAATGGGACTTAATGCTTAACGCTCAGCACAAGGAAGAGGACAGTTGGGAGGAGAAAGGATGAGGAAGCTTGGTTTTAAAAATCTAAAAAAAAAGTGTGGCGTTCATATGTGTTCACCCCTCTTTGCTTTGATATACTTAAATAAAATCAAAGTGAGCCGCTTTTAGAAGTGGCCTTGTTAGGAAGTAGAACCCACTGGCGTGTATTTTAGGTCTGAAATGATTAATCATGATTAATCGATTATTGAAATACTCATCAACTAATAGTAGTTGGTTAATCGTTAATACAACTAAAAAAATAAATATATTCAGAGCACTAACTAAGGCCAGACTGATTTAAGATAAAAAATAAATAAATAAAAAAGAAATCTGTGTATTTGTTTTAACCAAAACTCCACAAGACACCTGGTTCAAACTCACTAAAAGAATGTGATGTTGTTGCATTATAGGCAAGAAAATATTTATTTTCTTCTTTAAAAAAAAAAAAAAAAAAGAATTATTTGTTTATTTGCAGGGAGGTATTTTGTTCTATTGAGTCTGGAAAGAATACCGGGTCTTGAAATGGAAGTGTAGAAACCCTCCTCCTTTTAGTTGCTGTTTCTGACCGGAGTCCAAATATGAAGCTGAAATGCAGATAGTTAGATCAACGTCTTTATAAAGTTGATAAATTAAAATAACGCAAATAGAATATTCTTAATTTATGTTTTCTTGTCACTTCTATGCACTATTATTCCCTGTCGCAGTGGCGTTTATCTCCTGAGCATTTGTTTTATTGCACCACACCCAGAAAGCGCACAGTAAAGCAAATCACTTCCCTTGAGGCGTAAATGTGGCAGAAATATTTGAACTTTGACCTTTTGCTGTAATCTTTCCAGAAAACCAGCCGTGAATTCAGTTCTACAACGTATAGATGACCTGCAGTGCCTCAAAGACACAGGCTGTCCTTAATTTATAGAAAATAAATTAAATTTATGATTCAAATCTTCAAATTTGCTCCCAGACTTTCAGTTAATTGATAACATCCTAAGCAAATCCAGACATCTGGTTCTGTTTTCCTGACTTGTTTTTGCCTCAGACTGTTGTGTTCAGAGCAAATGACGGTGAATGATTGGATAATTATTGCCACAATTTTAGTTTCCAATATCAAAACCCAGAATTGTCTGTAGCCATTAGCACTGAGCTTCTTCATAACACATAGAAAAATGTTTTCCTTTTCTCCCTTTTTGACACTAACCTTAAGCTTAAAATGGCCGAAAACACAAAGGTTTTCTACACAGCTCCAAAGCAGATTTTCATTGTTTGTTTGATTGAAAATTAGGCCAAACTAGTTTGGCCAAAATAGTTTTTTTACACATAGTTTTTTAATATATATATATATATATATGTATATATGTCCTTGTAGACAGAGTTTGCAATTGAGGATTTGGTTTCGCAGCACTCTGTGGTGTCCAGCCCCACCAACAAACCATACAACGAAGGTGAGTTTTAACTGAGCTATTTTTTGCTTATTTCCAAAAAAAAAAAAAAAGATGTTCCCCATAACTCTGTTGCCATTGATAGATTAGAAACAGGAAGCAACAAAGATGTCAGTAGCTTCATTTGAGGCCAGTGTCTGAGTGACAGTTAGCATATTTAGCAGGAAAAAAACAACAAATAACTAAAGTCATCATAAAGATATGATTGCCTTTGCACTTACTTTCCCATGATGTATGGAAATAAAAATGACTTCCTGATTCTGTTGTGTATAAATATGACCAGTAAAGAAAACAAGGGAAGTAAAAACAGCAACAAAAAAACATCTTCTAATTCACTTTAGGTGAACTAAAGGTTGAATTAGTGAAGTTGTGCTCATGTCTTCGTCGGAGGTTTTTCGTGTCGTTTCCTTCAGTCGTTCTTGGTGCAGCGCCACCGCAGGCGAGGGGGTGGAACAGGTTTTTCAGAGGTTTTTGTTCGTCTGACACAGTGCAGCATGAAAGCAAACAGCACCAGCTGAAAATGCAGCAAGTGTTTCAATTTTGGTCCCAAATAGAACCGAGTCTACCGGACTATCAGGTGTACAAACGCCCTAACATTGAGCTCCTGGCATCACAAAAACATTGAAATGCCAGGAAATATCCTATAAAAACCTGGTAGCTCCTGCTTGTAAACTAAAAATTGGATTTCATTGACTCTCTCAACATTATAATTTCTAAAATATGAGGAAATCAGCACAGGAATGGCTCAAGAGAGAGGAAATCAAACAATTCGTCCAAGATCCCTTTCTATATGCTGCAACCCTAGCAAATATTGCGAAAGATTTAGTGCTGTCTTAACGGACCTAGTTTTAGCTTAAAGTAATAAAAGCTGAGCTTTATTAAAATTATGTGGATTTTTTTTTTTTATTATTGAGTGGTGGGCTTTTTTATTATAGTTTTTTTCAGTATGACATTATGCTACTGCAATGAAAGGCGCACTGTGCGCTTTCGATAAGATACAACTTACAATGTTTTTAAGTGTTAATATCTTCCTGTCTGACAGCCTTGCTTTGTCTCTCCCTGGTCCGTTTCTCCTGAAGCAGGTTTCATTTTGCCTCCGGTTGCCATCACACTAACAGAGAAGGAGCAGTTTGTCATCAACACTGCTGAGGTAAACTCTCTATCAGGGTTCAGCTTCAGGAACAACCTCAGTCATCATTTTTAGAGACAGCACATGCCCCGGTGAATTATCGAGCCGGGATGCGTGTGTGAACGGCGTCTCTATTTACAGGCAGTCCGTTCATCCTTAAAAGGTCTTTAATTTATGTGTCTAAAATTAAGGCCTTTAAATGTCTTTTTTTAAATATATATATATATATATATATATATTATGGTCTTAAATCTTACATTTTGTGGCAGGTCTATTTCATCCTGCACACATTATGTAGTTTTGTTTTTTGGTTGTTTTTTTTCCTCATGGGACTTTTCTGTCAAGCAGACATTTTCATTGCACTATGTGATTTGAAGTGGTTGAGGCTACTGCTAATTAGCTGCTAATATTCCGTTGCTAGCTAGCTAGTCCTTTTTTTGAATATATGTATATTTATTTTTTACAAAATAAACATACTAGATTGCAGATCTTTAGCTTTACATGTCTTAGATCTCATTCGTAATGATCTTAAAAAAGTCTTAAATGTGAGTCAATAGCGCCAGCAGGAACCGTGTTTTAACGTCTTTGTCGCACGCACAGATGTTCGCTTTGCTATCCCCTCCAGGCTTAAAACCTGGCTTTGCTCGGTCCAGAACATAATTCATTTTATCTGCATGTTATGCAGTGGAATTGTTGGCAAACTGTAACTAAACCTTATTGTGTGTTGGTCGACCTCTCTGCAGTGTTTAATTGCAGGCAGATCCTTGTGCTTTGATTAACAGACTGCAGAGGCACCTCCACACAGCCTCCTCATTCTGTCAGTCACAGATAGATAATGTTCCTCCTCAAGCACCCTCGGCCGATGAAGTCCATTTTGCCTTGATGAGATCTGACTTAATTAAATCAGGCTGCACTCAAAACAGACATGTTGTTCACGTTTCTGCTCTTCCTGCTCCCGCCTGCCTGTCCTAAAGCGTTATCTTTGCCCAACGGGCAACACAACCTGACACATCTCCCACTAGCTTTTCTTTGGTTGCATGTTTCTCATTATTTCCTCACATTTAGTGTTTTTATTTTTATTTTTTTCTCCTTGTGTAGTCATTGTTTTTGTTTTCCTCCGAGGCAGGAGTTTAACGGAGCTGAGCTTCCTGAAGCCACAGCCAGAGACATTCAGTTGCTGATGGATCAGCCCGATCACTTCAGGAGAGGTGTGTCTCTGTCTCTCATCACTCTTTTAATCACAGAGCTTTTACGTGCTCCGTGGAAGCTGCCGCTGTTAAATGTTATTTCTTGGTGTTTCTGGTTTTGTGTCCCACTAATTTAAAAAAAATAAATAAATAATCAGTAGATTTTAATCCATGTGAGGGGAGCCTACAAAAGGCCAAACTCAGAATGACCTGACCTGCTTTTAGTAGAGGCGTTGCCAAACAGAGAGACTCAGCATGTTTCCTAGAAAATTGAGTTGACCCTCTGCTGCGGCAGCTGATTGGCCTTGTTCGTTGCAAACTTTTTCCACTTTTTTTTTTAAATTTATTTGTATTTTTATTCTTCCTCACAGTTACACTTCCCACTTGCAAATGCATTTAATATATTATTTTTATATAGATATATACATAATTTTTGGAACTGATCTTCTTTATCCTGGCTGAAAAAAAAATCTACTTTAATTTTAAATTGTAGTTTATAATGTAAAGCTTTGCTACCTCTATTGAGGTGTTAATAGAGCTAAAATTTCACATTAGCTTCTTTGTAATGCAGTGCCAGACATCTGGGTTTTCTTCCCCACTTTCAGCTGGTTGGAAATAAAGGCTGCTACACTTTTCCCTTACCTGCATGCAGATTTGGGTAGAAATAAATTTGCAATACAATTTGTTCTAAAAACAGATGAAATAGGTAGAAAACTATTGTAGGCTTACTGATAACTCCAAGAACTAAACATTACCTTTACAAAGGCAATGCTGTTTTAAAACTACAGCTTTTTAAAAAAAAAAATTAATTCATAGTGGTCTTAAAAAGTCTGCGAAAAGCCTGACGATGTCTTCCGAATCTTGTCCAAATCATGTCTTCAGTAACATAAATGTGCATTCTACATAAGGAGGTTGCAGTATTGTTATCCACCTAATGGGGGCAGCACCTACAAAAGCCTGATCTCTTCTGTGTTTTTGCGTCTGCATCTTTAAACATCTAAGAACATCCGGTTGCTATCAGAGCGCTCTTTCTGGAGTACGGTCATGAAAACTTCACTGTAAAATCTTAAACTCTAACCTGTATATGTGTGTAATTTTTATGTTTTATCTCGTTTTTGTTGTTAATATGTGCTATACAGAAGATGAGGAGACTAACGAGAGTACTGGGGACCAAGCCGTCTCATCCTTTGGCGTCCAGTGAGCCTGGAAACTTTTAAAACCGAACTATAAAGGTTGTCCATGCGAGACGTCTCCTGTTGATCGCGTGTGCGTTCCTGCGTCCAGGCTGAAGGACACGAGGCTCGGGACAGAGCAGGATGTCATGTGGCTGCTGGACGAGGAGACCGGGGAGCCTGTGGAGGTTCCTCTGGCAGCCGTGGCCCCTGAAATGACCCCTGAGCACGTAGCGATGCCACCGGAGAGCGTAGGGGACAGAACTACAGAGAGCCTCTGTGACGAGGTCAGAAACATAGAATCTGTTTTTTTTTTTTTTTTTAAGGAAACAATTGATAGCATGGTAGAGCATGTCAACGTGTACTGCTGTGCTGTAATGCCATTGGTTCTCTGAGCGTGTCGTTTACTCTGCCTCCAGGCGGTGGGCCGTCCTCTGAGGACGCACGGCGGGAGACGCAGGCGCCAGCTGGTCTTTGTGGACCCTGAGGTCCAGATCCCTGACAAAGAAATACATCAGCAGATTGAAGATCCACTGATTGAAACTCTAAATATGGTACATAGTATATATACATTAATATTTTATTTACTGTACTAACTCAATTTAAAAAGATATTCTGGTAAAGAAAAGGAGCTTTGGGCATCTTTAAGGTTTATAACCACTGATTTGCCTTGTCAATGTTTAATGTTTTAGTTTATGAACAAACGGCAAAACCCCCAGATAAATAGACCAGAGCTGCAACTAATGACAATTTTAGTAACTGAATATTCTGACGATTAATCTGATTAAAGAATTGGCATATGCTGCAGGTTTTTTACTTAACCACTTTGACCTTTTTTGTACAATATTACAAACACATTAAAAGATGCAAGTAAACAAATAATTAAATCCCTTTCTGAAGTAAGAAAGTAAACATTTTATTACCTAAATTGCAACAGAGAAAATTATTTACAGAAAAGTGTTTTTTAATTTTCTTTCTTAACTGAAAAATGCATATATTTTTGTATAGTTTTGTCTTTAACATTGCTCTGAGTGTGTTGTTCCTTCAGCAAATGGCCTCTTCCTGAGTCTGTATACTTAAGTTGACGATGAATCAATTATTGAATTAGTTAAGGATTATTTCAATAATCGATTTGTCACAACTAATCCGATTAATCGTTACAGCCTTAAGAGACAGTCATTCTCTCACTTTTGATCACAAATCATCAGTTTTACTTTAAACAACCTTTATTTGGTGTAAAATTTTTCGGTCCAGATTTGACAGGTCTGAGTATTGTAAATATTTAATTAGAGGCCAATTAAGTTGATCTGGATGCCTGAAAGATGCTGTTATGTCTGCTACACTGCCAAAACAGAAGCCATGATTGTGGTGTTTCATGCTTTGTGGCACGTAGAGATAACTAAACTAAGTAAGTTTTTTTTTTTTTTGCGTTCAAACGCCTTGAATTTTATAGGAAAATCTAGAAGTCTGAGTCTGTAAAAGTATTTGTTGGAACCAGCAGCTGCATGTATAAACAGCAATCTCTCTTAGGAGATGTTGTTCACTCACTGACTGAATTTTCTGTCGCTGCTTCACTGTAATCAGACTCCTGCTAAGTGTGGATTTCACTAGAATTTCACTTAATTAAACTGCAGCTTTTCTGTTTCTCCCCTTTGAAACCATTCTGGGGTAGAGCTCATTGATTCCGTTTCATCTTTCTTCTTCTGCTGCTTAAATTCCTTTGAGGAGTCATGATTTACTTCCAACTCTCAAGCAAAAGAAAAAAAAAGTCATGTCCTGCAGCATTCATCTCAGTACCATGTAGGTAATATATTATTCTTTCTGTCAGATGGACGTGCTGCTGGACGTCCCTGTGCTGACCAAGAGGGCCTCTCCTGCTCAGCTCTTCAGCGCCCCCTGTGGATGTCAGTAACAAGAGCCGGCCCTCGCTCCATTCAAAAGAAATCAATAAATCCTGTTACAGAATAAGTTTTTAACCAGCAAACATGATTTAAAAAAAAAAAAAAGTGCTTGATAGTTGTTGTTTTTGGTCAGGGCTATTTTTTCCCCCCTTGATAGATGAAATCATTCTTTCATAAAAGTGGAACAGAATATCTCTTAGCCCATTTTCTGCACTTACGAGTCTCAATATATGCGCTTAAAAAAGGCCGAACAAACGCCTCTGGCAGTAACAGGTATAATAATTGATTTGCATGTGAGTAGCTTCCCTAGATTTGGCCTAGATTCATTTGAACAACTAGGTTAGTGTTGAAGTGGCTGCGCAAACCTTCATGCAGAGAGCTCAAATCTTGCCGGTTGATTTAAAAAATGTTTTTAAATGTGGGAACGAATCAGAAAACTAAACTAAAATGCTTCTGCTCAAACCTGCAAAAATCGCTTTCTGTGACGTCGTCTGCCAATCTACCCACTGTGGTAAAGAACACAGATTGTCCTCTGACCCCCACCTCCGCAGCTCTCGTCCACCCCAGCCTCCTGTCGCTATGGAAACAGCGGGCCTCCATCGCCATCCAGAGCGAGAGCGGGGCGACGCTGAGAGCGGAAGAGGAGTCAGAGCAGGACATGGAGATCCTGCGGACGGAGAGGAAGCGGAGGCACTCGCGCATGAAGGAGGTCGGTCGGGTATTTTTAGAGGAGCGGAGGAGAGCTCAGCACGGTCGCCAAGAGTGACGGAAAGGGAGAAATCACTCCCGTCAAATGCCACTCTGGTTCTCAAAAGTGCTCGCTGGAGTTCGTAGAACTGCGGCTGGGTTATTTTTTAGTTTTTAATTCGTGCTCAGTTCAGTTGGCGAGACGAATGAGATCACAGAGCGTTTTATCTGATAAACCTGTGCCCCTCTTTCCCTCGCAGATGAGCAGCCAATCAGGACTTCAAACCACTGAGGGCTCATGTGAGTCTTCTCTCACAAACATAAGTTCCCCATTCAGGACTTGGCAGCACAATAAAGAGATCACCGTTATGCACTTTGCGTGTAAACAGCTGTGTTAGATGCGATGCTGGAGATGCCCGATGAAGATAAGTTTGGAAGTGATGTGATGACTCCTGTCAGCAGATGGTGGGTTGCTGATGAACTGAGACAACTAGATGAACAGGAAACATGTCATTGAGTGTGTGTGTGTGTGTGTGTATGTGTGTGTGTTTGTGTCTTTAGGTCTCCACACGAGGACGTCCAGGCACCAATGGAGCCGATAGCCGAGGAAAACATGGAGATGCCCGAGGCTCAGACCGACACACACTACATGCTGAGGTTCACTAATAAAGCATGTTGCGTGTTATCACGATAACCGATATTATTATTGTTTTGAAGCCATTTTCAAGTAATATAATGGCGATATGTGCTATGTAGCATATCTTTCTAGAAGTCACTGCTGTGAGAAAAAAAAAATTCTGGTAAAAAAAAAAAAATATAATATTTATATTATCTCCAGGAAGATAATATTGTTTTGAGACCATTTTCAAGTAATATAAATATATTTTATTTGGATTTTAGTTGATAGAGCAACACAACATAGTGCTTTTTAAAATTGGATTTCAGTTTTGAATCTTTTAAGTATGTGTTGCCATTAGAGTTATGGGATATTGCATATTTTGGTATCGATTTGATACCAAATAAATATAGTATTGCCATAATGATACTGATATCAATACTTTTTATTTAACATTATATGTTTTTGTGACTTTTTTCCTTTGAGTTATTTTGTTCAAGCCTTTCAAACAGAATTTGGACAAACTTTAACGATCTCCATATTTATTTCCAGCTGCATCGCCTCCATCCAGCAGAAATTTGGTGAAGTCGCCTTTGACTCTTTGCTGCCCCCAAAGGCTGACCGCTGTACTGCAGCTTGCACTCTGAACAAACTGCTGGGTGAGGAAATCTGCTGCTTTTCCTCAAATATTCAAGAGTTTCTACCTGAGAAGTGGTTCTGATCTGTAAGCTGTGATGAGTGAAGTTGATCTGTCATCATTTGTGTGTGCAGAGCTGCTGTCAGACGGACAGGTGACGGCCTGTCAGACTGAGCCCTACAGTGGCATCGCCATAGCGCCAGCAGCACTCAGGACGCCAGTCTGAACACACCTCAGTTCTCACTGATAGTTTACAGCAGAACGAATTAATTCTTCTATAAATTACATTTTTTTATGTAACTGATAAGCAATCATTTGTTTCAGCAGTTTGCAGTTTTTAAAAATGAAAGCCAATTATACAGAAATTTTAATCTTTTAAATATTTAATGTATTTATGTGTTTTAATAAGAATTTTTAAAAACATGCTAATAGTGTTTACATATTGGGTTTTATTCCAGCTTTTTTCTATTTTAGACCATTAAATGTTACAAAGAGCAACTTTGATTGTGTTGTTTGTTCAACTAATATAAAATTGAATACAATTCTATTGACTTTTTCTAAATACAAAGTCTAAAGTTGCCTTTTTGGTCGTGGATATGTTTTCATTTAAGAGTAACTATTCTTATACAGTGACAGAGTTTCAAAGATGAGGAGTTTTTTTTCAGTATTTTCTTTATTTCAATGTCAAAAAACACTGATCTAAACTCCTTGGGTAGAAGCACAATAATTAATAACGGTGGAAAAAATATGACATCACGCCTGAATGAAGTGTTTGCACGTTAAATAATCTGGGCAGCAGTCACCTCGGTGTGACTGAAGCCTGAGCTGAGGTCAGAGAGCAGAAATCCTCACATCATCTCGCTGGAATGACGGCGTGTTTGAATAGTTTTGTTAACAGCAGGCTACAGTTCTCCCTCCAACGTTTACAGCACGTTCCAAAGCAGAAACACAAGCATCACATGGCTTTTGATTTGTAAATGTGCGATTACTGGCTTGTGGAAAAGCCACAAATGAAGACGCGAGCGTGACTTCACAGTGTTTACCAACACCGGGCGGTTGAGGGAGGGCGGGGTCACCGGCCGGTTAGGGGTGCAGGTGGGAAAACTGGTGTTGGTGTGTCAGGGTTATTTGTTGTTGCTCATGGAAATCCAACATACTGAGCTCCACGGTTCCTGGCGTGGAATCTCATTTTACAGACTGTTATTGAAAAATTAAATGAAATAGAAGAAAATGTCTATTTCCAGACTATTCCTTGTAGCGTGTAGGTATATATAGCTTCCTTTTAATTATTATTATTGTGTTTATTTATCCATCCATGCACAGTTGTTCGTCAGTCCATCTATCCATTTGAGTCATTATTTCAAATGTTTGTTTTGATTACCTATCGGTTTGACTTTTTGGTTGCTTATTTAGTTATCGATCCATCAAATTGACTATGATTCACTATTCATGTGTAAGTTGAATATGCACACTGCAAAGACAAAATATTACCAAGTATTTTTGTCTATTTCTAATTTAAACATTTGAAATAAGACACAACTAACTTACAAGTAACTTTTCAACAAGATGTAGGAGCTTTTTGAAGTAATTCCTAAATTTTGATTAGAAAAAAAGTATCATCTTCACTGGCAGATTATTTCACCAAGACATTTTCCCCATGTTACAAGTGAAATAATCTGACAGTGGAACTACTACTTTTTTATATCAATATTAAGGAATTGACTTAAAACAAACTTTTATATCGTGCTGGAAAGTCGTAAGTTAGTTTAGCTTTAATTCAAGTGTACTCCGATATTTGCACTTGAAAATAGACTTAAAATACCAATATATGCATTCATCTTATAGCAGAGGTCTGGGACAAAAAAATCTGGAGTTTCTTTTTCCCCCCCCTCCAATAGTGGAGAATGTGATGGTGCTGTGAGAGGCTCATACAACCGCCTCACATTCAAAGAGCAGAGGACGAGATAAGGCGGCTGGCATCTTTTCATTACACACTATCATAAATCTGCCATCCACAATGAACCTGAGGTCAGATGTTGGCATTTTAATGCTTCTCGTCACCTTACATGTTCATCCAAAACACATGAATCACTCAGCTCCGAGCGTTTACACTGTGACTGAAGATACAAAAGGCACATGCTTCCTGTATGTTGAGCTGAGAATAACCCTCTGTGACTCCTCTCCTGCCTACATCGGTATGAATGCAAACACAAACTCCCGACCATCTGTCAGTCAGCTCTCTGACAGGTTAATAAACCTGACACCTGGGCGACACATAGCACACATTTCCCACTGGCTGCTTATATCAGCCAGGAGGGGCAGAGCTCAGGTCTGGGTACATCTCCACAGCTCAGAATCATCACCCGGCTAGTATCTGCATCAGCACAGGCCGGGAATAAAGAACAGCTGGAGACACATAGGGAGCATCGGACACACTGATAACACTTCCTCAACAAAGAGGGTGCGGTGTTGTTGTCGGTGGTGGAACAGGACAGTGATTCAAGCTGGCGGCGGACAAAAAGCAGGCCTCCTTGGAGGAGGGAGAGGCCGAGCCAACGGGCAGGAAGCTCCGCGAGCCGCAAAGTGTGATGGTGCGCGTGGAGGTGGAGCAGGACATCCCCATGTCGGTGGCGTTGCCCATCGAGCTGCAGGCGGATGGTTCTCACCAAGCCTTTCCCTTCCTGGACACCACGCTGGCTGATCTGGGCATCCAAGAGTGAGTCCAGAATTTTGAATTTCTGGGTCAAGCCCAACTCAAAATTAAGGCCGAAATGATTTGCTTAATGGACATTGTGTCCGATCGGGCTCGGACACAACGTCTATTGACTTGGACTGTTTTTTTTTTAGACCTGATCTAAACTGTAGTCAGCAATACCTAGAGTTTGGTCCTTTTCAGTGTTACCTAAAGGTAGAGGTTGCATTATCAAACATCTGGTTTACGTGTCCAGGTCAGACGTGAGGGAGAGGGTGGTGTGGGTCGACACCAAGAAAACGCAGGTGAAGAACAAAACAGGGAAGCTGAAGGAGAAGGAAACTACCATCCTGGAGGTATTTGATCTGTTACTGGGCAAGGGCATGAAGATTAGGCGAAAGCAGAAAAGCGAAGTCATGATGGTATGCTTTTATGTTGCTTTAGGTGCGAGTGAAAGCCAAAAAGCCAGGAGATAAACAACTCCAGGAGGTTCTGTACAGCACAGAAGCCCACACTGACCGCTCCTTCTGCCGGACAGGGATGGACATTCAGCCCTGGAAGCAGGGAGATCCAGGTTTGTACGCAGCTCCTCTCTGTAGACATTTAGATTTTACATGTTGCAAAGAGAGAGGAATTAAATCCTCCATGCTCCTGAACTCACATAGCCACTCAAATAGCAGAAAGCTCAGACTGATACAGAGCACATTGGTGTGCTAAAGTCTTGTAGCGACTTTAGCACACCAATGTGCTAAAGTCTGGGAATTTACTTTTTTGTTTCTTATTTACAACGGCCCTAACACAACAATGTCTTTTCGTTCTAGGAAAGAACAAATTGAAGCCTGTGGAGATGACCATGAAGTTAGGCCTGGAAAATCGTCAGCCTGGGAATACCGAGGCTCAGGATCAACAAGACATCTGATGCGTGACAGGATAACTATCATACAAAACAAAACAAAAAAAACATGAATCAACATGGAGTAGATTTATTGACAAAGTCAGAGATATGTTGGAATTGTTCGTTTTTCTGTGGGGGTTTTTTCCAAATGCATTTTCAATTTTAAACATCACGTAACTACAAAGTTAACCAGATATGAAAGTTGCAATACGGTAACTTTTGTGCAACTGTTTTATTTTGTTTTATACTTTCTGCAACACGTAAGACCATAAGATGGGAGTTGTGCAGCATATACTGACAGGATAACTTACTGAGCAATAATAACTGATTTTTTTGAGTGAATTCTAGTTTGAGGTGGTCTTAGTTTTACACTAATGGTGTAAAACTACAAAGAGATCTCTGTATGAGGCAGTGAGAATTGACTTTATAAGTTAAACAGTCTCCACTTTGCATAAGATAATGAAAAAAATAGGCACTTAAATGAGTACAGAACGAAAATTGGTGAACTTATCAGGAAATTACTCAGTAATCTAAACTCCTTACCTCATACAAGTCGGGGGAAAACTGTAAACCTTGTCGTTGTTTGAGTGAAAATTATAATTTTACAAGATCAACAAAAACCAGAATTCAAAGAGAATGTTAAACAGAACTTCTAAATACCGAATGAACTTTGAAACGTTTAACACAAGAGAACTGGGATGAAAATAAATTAGACGAAGAACTTATGAATGCAGTAAAACAAGTAGAGTGACTGAAGTGCTATATTTATGTCAAACAGACAAACGTCCCTTTCCCCTCCTACAGTGCAACATTCGTTGTCCTGTCAGACTGTTTTACTGTTTGAAGGGAAGACGAAGAACGTGTTCGGGCTACGAGGAGGTGACGGCAGCGCCGAGTTTGGCTTGCTGCTCTGCAGGGAGGGAGGCTGCCGCTGCTTGGAACTCTGCACCATGCTTGTGGGCCAATTCTTTCATCAGAGAAACCACGGTGCTCTGGGTTTCTGGGAGAGAAGATGAGAGACAAACTAAGACTCGGTGTGGACAGCTAATCATTGAAGACAGATTAGTGCAACTGAACTGAATGCTGAAGAGATCTGCACAAACGGCAGAGCTGAATCCTAACTGCAGCACCCCACATTTTCAAACGTTCATCGATGGCTGAGATCACAGATGAATGAGGTTTCACCTTTATCAACATCCTTGTGGCCAACAACGTGACTGGAAGCAGCAACAATGGGCTTGATTAACTTCACCACCTAAACAAGAGAAGAAGAGCAACAGAGCTTTCTGAGCCTTTGGAATCTAAACACAAACTTTGTCTTATGCTGCATTTATTAGGTTTTTACATGTTCTATGTTTAACATATATTTAATAAATATAATAAAAGATGAAACGAAAATAAAGGTTGTCGAGTGTCTGGTTCAGGGCTATAAAATACAGAGTATTTTTATGAGTCTTTATTTTCATTATCTTTGGTCTAGTTTCTAGTGCGAATATCTTAGTAAGAAATAAGACAAAACTAGCGAGATAGATGATCTTGTTTTAAATAAATAATTCCTTCATATTGATGAAAAAGTACTAGTTCAACTGGCAGATTTTTTTCACTTCTAACAAGACATTTTGCCCATGAAATTATTACTAGCACCATTTCATTAACATAACAGAATTACTGACTTAAAACAAGCTTGCTGAAAAGTTACTTGTCAATTAGTTTTGTCTTAATGCAAAAATATTTGCACTAGAAACTAGACCAAACATATTTAGAGGTTTATTTTTTGCAGTGCAGAACCTAAACATTAGAGGAGATGAAAATGACTGTTTTTAGAGGTCTTAAAATAAAAAGAGGGATTTTTACAGTGACTGTATGCCCTGCTTTGACAAAAACGTAAGCAGGTGTGAACTATTTTCCATGAGTGTTGAACTGAAAGTGGGTTTCTACCGTACCAGGACAGGATTGTGTTTGTAGAGCATCGTCAGGCAGTTATACACTGTCTGGTTCTCCTCCTGATCTTCTTTAAGTGGAAGATGTGTTGCCAGAGCAGTTACCACCTATAATTAAAAATACTTATGTTGTAGACAGTTTTTTATTTGGGTAATTTTCTGCACGAATGTGAAGCAAGGCTCGTTAAAGTGGAACCAACCTGCTCCAGAGGGACGGCGTCCACGTTGCTCATGATCATCCTGCAGAGGGCAGCACACAGGTTGTCGATTACTCGGAGGTCGGACTCCTTGCCCAGCATGTTTGAAAACACAGACAGCATCATGGGATAGTCTCTGCATGACGTTTCGTTAAGGATCGACTCAAAGCGTACGGCGATCAAAACCGACGAGTCACGGAAACACGGACTGATTACAAGGATACGACACGACGAGCGGTCCGGCGGCTTGAGCCAGGCATCCCAGCCCGAACACGCTGTTGTTGCGGACTTCGGCGTCGCTGTCCTTTACTCCGGCGACCAGAATGGGAAGCAGGCGATTGGACAGTCGGCCAGCCACCCCCCGGCCTCCTGACACGTTCACCAGAGCGTGGAGGATTTCTCCAATCGTCCCCAAGGAAAAGGAGCGATCGGCCACTGTGCAGGACGATTTCTTTTAAGGAAATGTAAAAAAAAAAAATTTTTTTAAAAAGCATCCAAATATTAAGAAACATATATATATATATATATATACATATATATATATATATATCACAAAGCAACAGTGACAGTTTGGAATTGAACAGGGTTTGTACACTTTTTCCACAACAAAATTCAAGCACTTAATAGTTTTCAAGGATAGTTTTCAAACTTTTCCATCATCACAAGAAAAAGAAAAACTACAGAACTAAAAAAGACCTGTTTAATTCACTGTTACATGATATGTGGCATGATTTAACTTCAGACAGTAATAGAATAAAAGTGTCCCTGTTTTTTCATAAGGTATGAAAATATCTGGTTTCAACTGTAAATAATGAATTCAACATTTAGGCTTTTAATCAAATGTTAGAATGCAATTTTCTATAAAACAGCGGTTTGAATTTTAAGCACCCTAAACAGAACTAAAACACTTTCTAAACCTTGGGAACACCTAAATGAAATTCAAGCATTTTCAAGGACCTCTGTGATCCCTGATTTAAGTATTTTTCGAGATCTGGAAAACATATACCTATAAAATAGAAAGAATTAAAATATTTATATTGCATTTCCATATTTTTATCCTTTACTGTATTCCATAAAGGCTGATTAATCTATTTGCCTCTACATTGATGGATTTATCCATCCATCATGTAATTCATGGAGGACTTTCTTTATGTTTAGAAGGTGTCAATAATAATAAAACCACCTTTTGCCCATATTAAATCTTTGTCACCAGTAATTCCAAAAGACAACATGTAGAGTGACGTAGAAAGAGACAGATTTAAGTTCGCATCAACCTAACTAATAATCCACATCTGCGTCAGCGTTCTTAGACTTACAGCTTTGCTCATGATGAGAGGCAGTAGTTCGTTAAGGTAAGGCGCAAACTTGTCTGCGGGAACGCTGGCGGTCACCAGGGGAATCCCTTCTCCTGCAAACTCCTGCAGCATAGCATCAAACTCTGCCTGAAACAAAAATGCAGAAAGAGCGCAATAAATACCACCTCCTTTGGTGGACAAACATTTGCACTTTATGTGAAATAAATTATATACAAAAACTGAGGTATTATTCAACTATTTAATTCTAAACAGAGTGGAACATTGATAGTTGAAGTACCTGTTGTTCTTCATCATCGACTTCGTCGGTGCTACTGCCTTGGCAAGCAGTCTAATGAAGAGAGAAAACACTTACTCTTGTAATTCTTTAATATCGAAACTCATTCCAGCCCTCTTGTTCCATCCCCCCACCTTTTTCTTCAGCACGTCTCGGATCACATTGCTGATCTCCTTGAGGTGTGAAGGGTTTCTGAACACTTCCTCCTTGCAGGACTTGATCACGCCGTTCATGGCTTCTAGGACACCCATGACGACGGGCCGCTCCCGGTCCATCCGCACCGTCTCCACGAAGCACGGGAGAACCACGTCCAGCAACTTCAACAGGGCTGATGAGCCAGAGAGTCGGGCGGCAAAGAAGAAGAGCATGTTTTAATTTCGCTGGCTATTAATTACGAATTATTCATTTAATAATATCCTGCTTTACCCTGGTGGTTGGTCTCAGTGCGATTCTCAGTCCAGACTTTGTGCTGAGCCTGACAGAACTGACCCAGAGCGCCCAGTGCTGCCCTGCGGACGTCCTCATGGGGAAACTGTGGTGAGAACATATTATTAGTGCTGTTCAGAGCAAATCCCCACAATGAAAACACAAAGCACACATTAGAAAAAGTACTACTGGAGTTTCCTGCGACAGCAACTATTGAGCTGTTCGTTTTCTGCAGCTTCAACTGTAGAATCAATAATGCTGAGCGGGTGGTCAATAACACACTCATTATATATAATTTTTCTGTCACTAAGGTTTTGCAGTTATGCACAAAGCTAAACAATAGGCAGCAGACAAAGGAAGGGGACAACTGTAATACAACACTGTCCACATTTGCAGCTAGCGAGACAACATAAATCCCATTTTAGATTGTTCTTAGCTAAATCACAACTGTATCCCAATCTGTTAAAGATGTAACAGATTTTATTTATATGTTATAGTTCTTAAGTTGAAAAAGGTTTCTATGAACATCAAATTAGTAAATGATCATTTAAACTGGGTCATTAGTGGGTCTTGCAACAGAATAATGAACTAAAGCATACAACCAAAAAAAAGGCTATTACCTAAAGAGCAACATAAAAATGACTGCAGGTAGTCTATTAAGGAAAAACATTTCTTCATGTTGAATTTTTTTTCAGTATAAGAATGAACTTAATTTAAAAACTGATTTTTTTTTTCATTTTTTTAAGCGTGTGGTAATACTATTCGAGTAATTATGAATAAAATAACCTGAATTAACCTTCAGGATTTCCGCAAGCCCCAAGTAAAATTTAAGACTTTTAAAGACCATAATCAATGGGATTCAAGGCCTGTATATCCACAGAAATGAGCAATCTATGTCCAGCCAGCTGGCAATAAATTTGCACTTACCCATTACAGACACATGTGTAAGCTGGCTAGCAATGGTATATTAGCAGCTACTCAGTGGTAGCCTCAATGGTATCGAGTCACAGAACACAATAAAGATGTCTGAGGGCGACTCAAACTTTAGCCTAACAGAAAAGTTCCACGAGAAAAAAAAAAACACCCACTTGGAATATACAAGATTAAATTGCATAATACAGAAAACTAGTGTTTGGATTACAAATATCAACACAACTTTAAAGAATAGATTAGTTTGAGACATTTTTTCTTCTAACTATGAATTAAAAGTTTGAAAAGGTTATAAGCTGCACTGGAACCATAAACTAGTGAACTGAATGGAACCAGTCAGTGACCAGGCTGACTGAACATCCAGAGTAACTTACATCTCTCATCTCAAACACCTGCTGGAAGCTGGACTCCAGGAAAGGCTGGAAGGCGACGCTGCGATGACAACCCAGTGCAACAACAGGTTAATATTCCATAAGCAAGTTCTGGGAAAAAAATAAAATGAAATATTCAAAGCAGCAGAAAGTGAAAATGTGTTACCCTGTGCTTAAGGCGATCTCTCCCAGGGCTTCACAGGCATCCTCCTTCTCATCAATGTAGGCGTTTTCCACGCTGAACCTGCAACACGTGAAACAAAGCAGAATAACAGTTATCCGTTTCTGACCAGCAGATGTGGCGGTGATTGTGTGGCGGAACCCACCCTGCGACCTCGTGGATGTCTGCCTCCGAGTCGTCTTCCAAAAAGTCCTCTTCGGTTTTTCCACTTGCGTTGTTGCTGTTATCATCGTCGTCGTCGTCGAGCAGGACGAAGGTCTTGTCTTCGTCGAGGTGGGCCTAGAAATCAGTTTTCATAGTGGACTTCAGTTCAAAGAATACCCGCAGAGGGATGTGTGTACGAGTGTGTGAACACTTTGTACCGTGATGCCTTCATTAGACTTCAGAGCGAGCTGCATCACAGTTGTTATGGCAGTGAGGTGGGGGATCAGGCTTTCGGGAGAGACGGTGGATACAGCTGAATACAGACCATACCTAATTGTAAAGAAGGAGGAAACTCTTAGAAAAACACTTTCAGCATGAAACTGTTCCCTCGGACTTTAGGTTTTTGGAGTTTAAGCAAAACCAAAGAGTGAATTTGGTTTATTTTATGCAAGCGGCATTTGGTGTGGCTTAATAGCAGGGGCAAAAAGAAAAAGGCATACGTGCATCGTCGCAGGTCAGGATCGTCAATGGTGTCGGTGAGGTTGAGGCCGAGCTGAATACATTCTGCAGCGAGAGGACTGAAGACTTCCTTGCCGATCATGCGAGCCAGTACAGATAGAGTGTCTGAAAACAGGAACAAGTCGAGATTGTCATCCATACAACCTGGACAATGAGTTTGTCGTCGTCAGTTTTGGACTGACAACTGAATTAAAGAAAATGTGGCTGGTTTACCGAGGGACTGATTTTGCAGAGGCCTCATCTCCTCTGTGGTGGCGGTGAGAAAACCTTTCAGGCTTTCGATCACTGGAGGAAAATACGGAACCAGCAACTCCTTGGCTGCATTAGCTGAGAACATAAAAGGCAATAAGGAAGAAGACATCGACCTGTTTTTTAGGGGGGGTTTCTGTAAGCACCTTCTGGTTGCTTTCAGAAAGTTTAACTCTGAATAAATCCTCACCTATAGCACCTATAGCCGACACAGCCAGCTCTTTGATTTTCAGGTCTTCTGCATTCCTGAGGGCAGACAACATGGTCTCCATAAGGGTGGGGAGGTAGGGCTCAATATCAGATCCTGTTTAAAGAAAAAAAAAGTATATAAAGATTCCAGTTAATAAATTATTCCATCAGGAAACTATAAAAAAGAAAATGTCAAAATCAAATTAGAGTTCTGTCAAAAATGCTGATTATTTACGGCCTGGATTAGAGATCAGCTTTATAGTTTGTGAATTAACCTTTAACCTTTCTTACCCAGGTTCTCCATGAAGTTTTCCAGAGCGTAAAACGCCTTTGTGACGTGGCCGATCTTGGCTTCGTTCAGGGACGTGAGGTATCCCAGCAGCAAAGGCATCAACTCTGCACAGTACTTACTCACTTCAGGCTGAAAGGTGCAGAATGAAATACAAGGAAAGTCAATTATATTCACATGAGGTGTGTTAGCACAGTGGTCCCCAACCTTTTTATTACCGAGGACTGGTCAAGACTTGGCCGGTCCGCGGTAAGTCTTGATCGGTAAACAATAAGTTTAGTTTCTGCTTAAACAAAAAACAAAAAGTACAACTTTAACAGCTCAAAATGACTCGTCTGTTCAGGTTCTTCTGTGTTTGAAGCAAAGTTTCAGCACAGCGTTAGGAGCCTGCTCTGTAGTTTGAGACACTGATCTCAGATCTGCCCTCCCTGGAGCCACACAGAACAGAGTTTAACACTAGAGGGCGCTAGGTATATCATGTACTGGAAGAAGGATCCAGTCCTGAATGCATGGTACTGTATGTTTTGTTTCAGTTTGAAGGCTTCATTCCCTCATTAGCGAGCCGGTCACCATATCATGCAGAGCAGCTTGGAGTGTGGGAATCACCTATCGGTCTGGGATAAATCCATTCTCCTGTCTCTTCTCTGGGCCTTTTCCCCTTCGCAAAGAAACTTTCCAAAGACATCTGATCTGTTTCTTACTAATTTTTCTGCTTGTGGGCTCAATGTTGGCGTACAAGATGTAACCAAGAGAGTCCGGTTAAAGGATTTTCAAAATAAAGGATCCTCCAGATTCAAATAATACATAAACGGAAATATTTAATTATTTCTTGCGTGGCCCGGGGGTTGCCGTGTTAGCATACTAGCATGCAATTTGGTTCAGAAACAATCAAACATTCCAATAATAGTGGAGCTTCTTCGTTTTTAACCTCTGCAAAAGTATATTTTGCATGCGTTTGTGATTAAAACCACTCACCTGTAAATATTCAGAGAACTGTCCGAGAGCAAAAAGGGCGGCGCTGCGCACCACCCTATTGCTGTCTGACAGACTTTGGCAGACAGTCTGCAGCACCGATGACAGCATCCTGCCAAGCACACACAGACTTCATCAGACTCACATCTACATTAGTAGGACATTTTGACCATTTGTCCTTTTCTAACATACTTGGAGCGTATGTAGTCTGCACACCCCTCAGCCAGCACAGCGAGACACATGAGGCCGCCCTTCTTTTGATAAGGGTTCTCACTGCTAAGGCAGGCCTGAGTGAGGGGCACCTAACAGGACAGGAAGCAGTTAATACATTAGAAAGTTCATACGGTGCGGATAGACTGATAATTAACATCTGAATGGCGTACAAGTTGATGAAACAGTTTGTCTGGAGGCATATGGAGCGCCATAGTGTCAATCATCTAAAAAAAGAAAAAAACAAAAAACTTATGAAGTCAAAGCTTTTTATGAGTTGCTAAGTGATGTTGACATCCCTCATCTCCACCTGAGCCGCGCCGTGTTTGGGGTTATCGCTGTCGTTGGGGTCGCCACCATCGTCCTCTTCATCCTCTGGGTCTTGCTCGCCAGGCGGGGGCGCTGCAGTCAGAATGGGGAAAATGCTCTGCAGAATGGGATTTAGTAGCTTCAGCTTCAACACCGACTGCAAGAAACAAAGAATTCATGGAGATTTTTGCTTTTTGTTATTACTTAGTCAAAGAGAGGATAAACTGCAAGCTATCGGTGGGGTGGGGGTGAGGGTTTCTACCTACATTACTTTTCAGCTTGATCAGGAAGGTGATGCAGGAGAGTGCTTTCACTCGCAGAGAGTCACTCAGCGTGGTGTCACTGCCGACCTAAAACACAAACTCGCATTGAGACACAGAGTCGTTTAAAACTACTTTTGGAGATTACACAGGAGTTAAAAATGGTCAAATTTACATCTCACCTCCAGGCAGAAGCGGACAATGTCTGCAATGTGGGGGACAATGATGGACACTTCAATCTCCATGAGCTCAATTAACACCTCCATGGCTTCAATGGCTTGGTTCTGAGCAAACAAGCATCACAAAACCTACAAGTTAAAACATGTCTCCTCAGGTGAACCTGACCCAGCCATCTGAATAAACAGGAAGTGCTTTGAAAAGAAGTTACCTCGTCTGCCTTGATGAGTTGTTTTAGAGCCAGAATCAGACTCGGAATAATGGCACGCATTTCCTTCTGCAGAACAATAAAGTAAACTGTCAAATAAGTCCATAAAAAAACCTCTGAAGAACATAAAAATAATAATAATTGAAACTAGGTATGGGCATTTATCGTATCATTCACCATGAAAAATTTCTTGAAAAGAATTTTAAATTATTGTAGTCTCAAAATATTTCAGCTGATGTTTTAAAAAATTTACCAAAAGTTAATTTTAATATTTTCTCTCATGCAGTTACCTAAAAATGAAGTACTCTAGTACATAGTTTATCTTCATTTTAAATTATTGTGATAATATTCTAAGTTCATATTGCCCACCTCTAATTGAAACACAAAAAGTTTTAACTCTTATGTTTGGCTCCTCCCTCTTCCATTTAGCCAGGAGAGGCTAAACGGTGAGCTAAACTTGCTCACCATCTCTTCAGTGCCGGTGTACGCAGTAATGGCGGTGAGGGTGAGGATGCAGTAGTAGAGTGCTGTGGGGTTGTTGTAGTCCTGCAGCACAGTGTTGAACAGGTGCAGCAGCTGGCAGTAGTGAGGTTTGAAAGGCTCAGGATTGGATTCTATAACTTTATTCAGCAGCAGGAGGCCAACCTGTCGGGACAAGACAGCTGAAATGACAAACTAAAACCAAGACCAACAACCAAACAACATAGCAGGAAGTCTTAAGAATATTAGGTATTAAAAAAATTATGAAATGTAGCTGTTAAACGTTAAGTGTACCTGTCTGACATGAGGATTGGCATTCTTGGTGGACTGGTTGAGCAGCAGCAGCAGAGCGGGCCAGCGGTCTGGGGTTTCATGTTTGACCATCACTGCACACAGCTGGGAGAGAGAGTGCTGCACCTTGTGTCTGCAACGCATCAATATGGAACGTTACGCGGTGTTAATCTGCAGTACACATTAACGTGTTATTTCTGTGGATTTGTCCTGAGCTTACTCTGCTTCCACGGTGAAAGCTTGGAGCACCACTGCTTTTAGGCTGGAAGAAAAAGGTAAACAGAGTCACAACTAGGCCTGAGTGAAGTTGATTTTAGTAGGACAATTCTAATATTTTATTAAAGAGAAGAAGCAGACCTCTCTCTGTCATTAGGGCTGATCTTATTCCAATGTTTCTTCACTCTTAACCTCAGCATCACTGCGGCTGTCTGGCGAATCTGCATGCAAGCAGTAAATCAGAGATGTTGCTGAATTTACAATAACAATAGTATTCATCGTTGCAAGCCATAATCATCTAAATTATGAATAATACGCTTAAAAAAAACTCCTTATTTATGTGTATGTCCAACCTCCATTTAGAAATGTTTTGACTTTTTTGCTATATGTGCAAACATTGTTGTCTTGGTCTTGCATTGTGTGTTAAATGAATAGAAGTTCAGCCAAGTGCAGTATTGGTAAAAAAAAAAAAAAAAATGAATAAAACATCAAGCTTATGAATTAAGCTGCCAAATATCATAGATTATAGGAGGAGTTTCATCAAGTGAACACAGACTTTTTTCCAAACACCTACTGAACAATGGAGTTTCTATAGCAACACATGCTATAACTGCTTCAACATACCTCAGAGTTTTGGGAGCCACTCATGACAGCACAAAGGGCTGGTATTATAGCTGGGTCTTTGAACGCCTGCTTCAGCTGGACTGTGGCCTAAAATAAAAGGGAGGGGAATTGGGTGTGTGGTCAAAAAAACTGCTTAGGTTGACAGTACAACAGCATTACTCGAACTTTACAGACAGCAGACATAAATACGCGGTTGCTCAGGAGATCTTGACCGAATCTAAGCAAACCGTTTGACCGTTAAACTGTCATTTGATTACAACCGTTAAGTTAGCTAACCTAACCAACTCCCGAGCTGTTATTTCTAACTGCTGTTAGCAGTTATCTGGCTTTCCCTCGACACTAGCTAAAAAAAGAACTAGCTTCAGTTATTACCTGCTGTATAATGGCATTGTCAGGCTGTGTCAGCTGTAACAGGATTTGCTCGAGCTGTTCTATCATCTTGATAGTCGCGATGAACCTCCACTTGCTGTTTAGGCGACCGTTAACGTGTTAATGTCTGTCAATAACACAGATTGACGAGTAAGCAGTCCTTTCGCGGTGTGGCCTCAGTCATGTAAACAAAGTCTTTTGCTGATGGTCGGAATGCTAACTCGCGAGTCTGTTATAGAAAACCCCTTGGAAAAAAAACCGCGTATGTCTAAATGTGAGGAGTCGCTGAGTAGCAATGACAGGTATGAGTCTCTGTCTCTGTCAGATCCGCTCTGGAACGTTTGGACAGCCAGAAGCACGCGGGACGGAACACCGGCCAGGAGTTCCATGTGAGCTGAATTAAAGGGACATGCACATTCTTAGGAATAATGAATGGAAACAGCGCCAACAACTGGAAAGGAGGACAACTGCAACATACCGAAGACTAACATTAAAATAAATAAATAAAAAGTCAGCTTTTGGTGCTATGTAAAACGTCAAAAGCGAATTGTATTGAAGAGAGAGAGGTCGTTAGTGGAATATTTCCCGTATTTGACAAGGTTGTTTTTCTAAACTATGGGAAAATTTGAAACCCGTCCATCATTTGACAAGTTATAATTAACACACCTGGCTGATGCACATGTGCAGACATCATAGACTTTACGCAAAGAGTTCATCGCAGAGGCAACTAAAATCGGGTCGGACCAGAATTATTTGCTTGATGGTGGCACGGGCTTCTAATGCATTTAATGAGTTTGCAGAGAAAACCTAAAGAGAATGTGTGATCAAGTTGTGTTGATCTACTTATTGTAGTTTATATAGAGGAGTAGCAGCTGACTGTGGAGGAAGGAACGAAATTAAAGTGCAGATGTCCTTTAGACAGAAACAAGAGCAGTGCGCTGGTCAATGATTGCGCATAAATGCTCCCCCCTTTACGATTCAATCAGTCACACATCAGGTGACCAACACTAATGGCGGTCTAAAAACGAAACCAGTAAAAACTTAACTGAAGTAATACGTCTGATCTCCTCACCCTTGTCTCCATAAGATCAAAGAGAATCTGCTGGTTTCGTATCGACTGTCATGACTCGCGGCTGACCACGTGGTGCGCAGTTACAACTTTACGCACAGAGAACATCGCGGAGCTCACTATTGATCATTATAAAAACAACATCTGTCACAGTATCATCTCTGATCTGGACGGTTTAGTGAACCAGAGGCTTTGGCGCGTTTAGCGCAGCTGATCCGCTTCTGCGCGGGTTTTCTCCCGCCGAGGGGAGTGAGAGCGGAATCGGGTAACGATCAGCGTTTTGCCGACTTCTTATCGCTTCATTTGGTGAAATGTTACCTGATTTCAAAAACGTTCTCGTTACAGTGAAAAAGCTAAATGTTCAGCTTAATGACTACAGAATGGAAATAAAATGATTTTTTTCTTTGACAGACAACGAAAAAGATCTAGTGCAAAATCTTGAACTAGAGTTTGCACTAGTGCAAACTCTCTTTGCACTATAGTGCACTATAGTGCACCCTAACATGTTTCTAAACATCGTTCAAAGTCTGAAGCAGATGAACAAATAGCTTTGGCAATATAGGTGTGCGTGTTTAAACTCAACTCTTAGAATGCTTTCCGTACTTTGCTTGTTTTGAAGTAATATTAGTTGAAAGTAATTTATAGGATATAAGGTTCCAGTCACGTTTACAAACTTTCAACATCTAAATGAATTGACTCATGCTATAATGCTAAATATTGAATTGCAATTATCATTCTAATATCAAGGTCTTCAGTAAAAATGCAAAGAACTGCTTGGATGTGTTTTTTGGAAGAGTTTTATATTTCTACTGCATCACATTCCATCAAGAATAACAATAATATATGTGACTGGTTGGATGGACTTTCACTCTCCTTTAAAGTCCATCCAACCAGTTAAGGAAAAAAAAAAAAGAGGAAAGACTAGTTAAATCCTGGGTGAATTGAAGTGCATATACCATCATCCCAACATTTCACAATTGCATTGTGCAGCTCTGGCTTTCTTTAATCCAAATGGGGTCAAAATTACAAATGCAGGCACAAACATATACATAAATCAGGACTAAAATGTGGTTACATTTCTTTTAGTGATTTGAAGATAAATCACCTACTTTCTGTACAACATTAAATAGCTTGTGGTTGGATGTATGACCCCATTCTTTTTAGAATAAGTACAGCTTGTGCTTGGTTTCCTGGCACAGACTATGGCTGCTCGATATTAGGAAAACATGTGAGCATGTTGGTGAATGTTGCGGTTACTATGACATGCAATAAATAAACAAACAAAAATGTAAAACTATTCTGCTTTGGGCTAATAGAAGGCGGCAGCTGGTAAAAGTAACTAGAAATTGCTCTCAAGTGATAATCACAGAAATCTTACCTAAAGTGAAAGTAAAAAGTACAGTGCACTAAAGCAACTCCAAGAACTACGCTTTTTTTAAGTGACTCAGGCAAATGTAACTAGTTACTATCCACCTCCGACAGCAAAAATAAATGTCAAATAGTATGATTAGTATGCAATAACTAGTGTCTCTGTTATATTATAAAATTTTAATTATATTTTTATTTGCAAATTAATTTATTTCTGATACAACAATAATCTCACTCCAGTCAGGTAATATCCTGACAAGCCTATTTCAAAGCCCAAAACTTAGATTCTCTCTTCTTCTTGGGTTAGAAGGCATGAAATCCAATACTAAGTTAAACAATATGGAACAATTCAGATTTTTCTAGATGCTTTATCGACATAATCATTTTAAGAAGAGACGAGTAATATATATATATGCATGCTCTGTAGATAAAACTGTTTTAGGTTCTGTCTTTTTCTCTATCTCTTTTAGCCGCTTTTAACTGCAGCTTACATAACCATATTTAAGTGTGTCTGCCAGCAGTCGCACATAAGCAGACTGAAACTGATTAGATTATCCTTTAGGGAGGGTACAGATTGCAGAGAAGAATAAAAAGCTGAACTTGCGCTGAACTTATGGTTCCATCCAAAAGGTTTGCTAACTGTGGCCCCAGCGCTGGACTGCGAATGTAACTCTGCACCTGTTCCATTTGTATGACATGTATAGCTTGTGACATTTGATCATTTTTCGGCATTAAAGCCTGTTTATATATAACCAAGTCTTATTATTTCTCAAGGTAATTTACACTTAGGGGTTCTGGTCGGGTCCTGAAACTGGTAAACGGACCTGGTGGAGCACAGCGACAAAATGAATGAACTCCAACAAAACAATGCAAGTGTGTATCTGTAGAAATCCCCCAACTTCAGTGCAACATTTCCTGATACTCCTTCTCTCAAACTCAAAACCTGTTTGTCCAGTCATCAAGACTGGACGATCTGTAATCCACTCATACATACCAATCCTATTGTTGCCCACACCTGCCGCCCACCCCCACATTCACCGTCAGCTGACCCTCCCTTGAGGGCTTGGCTCATACAACATCAGAAAAACAAGCCTTGCCCTATCAGAGATCATTTAGAAATGCTAATGCCCCCCATCAGGTCCACTCTTCTCACTCATTTCACCACTAACTGAATCATTACCATGTGAACGCAAATGCTGAGGTAAACAAAAGACATGAGCCTTCGAAGGTCATGCACAAGCCAATCTCAATCATCTTTGTGAATAGACTTGGAGACGAAGAGGCAGGAAGCTGCATAAACAAGTCCATGACTGTAGCTGCAGTTTACTGCCTGCCTCCCTTCGTCCATCTTAGGAGTCCATCTCGGATTTCTGTTTGAGGATAAAACCTGCAGACAATTTGTTTGCCGCATGTTTTTAGTGCCTTCCAAAAGTATTCACGTCCCTTTTTTATATTTTGGCACTTTCTAGCTAAGAGTATTTCATTGGTATTTAGGTGATAAACCAATACAAAGTAGCAATTTAAATGTATGTTTAGGGTCTATGTTCTGCTAAAAAGATTTACCCCAGCCCAGGTTTCAAGTCTTTTGCTGCCTCCAAAATGGTTTTTTCCAAGATTTTCATGTCTTTAGCTTGTCAAATCAGAGTCGACCATCTCTGTTGAAGATGTAGGATGCAGCCATCGCCATGTTTTATTGTGGGGATAGTGTGTTAGCTTTAGGTTTTGTATAGCATTTTACATGCTGACAAAAAAATTTACTTATGGCCTCATTTCACCAGATTCTGTTTCTCCATGTTTGTGGCTCTGGGTAGCGGCATGGTTTAGTTCTAACTTTAAGTAGAACTTTTTTTTTTTTTTTTTGCTTTACTTCAGTAATGATTTTGTTTTTGTGCCTCTTTTCTGTAGAGCGCATGGATATTGTGAAAATTAGGGGGTCTCAGAGTTACTGGGCTGAATAAAAAGGCATAATATACCTTTCAGAATCTCATTTGTAAGAAATAAAAACACACCATTTTCTTGTGTGTGGGCCCATCACATAAAATCCTGACAAACCACATTCAAGTTTGTGCAAGAAAATGTGAAAAGGTAATGGGGCGATGAACACCATTGGAAGGCATTGTGAATTTCAGTTTTCTCAGTCACAAAGAAAACGCTGACTCAAACAGCATCCACTGAGTCTTGGGTAGTAGTTTTCTAATTTGAGTCAAAAACTAATAAGAAAATAAAGAAGTATGGACCAAAGATATTAAAAAGATTCACAACTGAGTGTTAGAAAGCTTCATGTATAAAACAGAGCCATGTCAGTAATTTGTTTGTTTGTTTCTCATGCATCACTTGGTGCAAAACATGCTAAAAAGTAGATCATTTTAGCCCAAAGAGTAGGTTTTACTGAATGTTGTTTCTTCCTGTTATTGGGAGTGGTGCACTATTTCATAACACCACCGTTTTAGTTAGTAAATTTGGCAGATGGAGTAATACAATTAATTTTAGAAATTTGTCCCATGTTAACACAGAATCAGCTGAATTGATGAGGCTCTGGACAAAAAGTATAAGGGCTCAAACATATCATATAGCTTTGAAGGCTGCACATAGAAGAATGTAATTGTGGCAACTAAATGCCACACAGAACTGTGTTTGGCATGGTATTTGTATTTCAAATAATATTTTCACACACAAATAAGAATAAAATCAGTTAAAATACACGTGCACAAATAAGTCAATATAACAGAAGTAAATTTCTTAGGATATTTGTGCTTAAAAAGGTGGGGCTATTGGGAAAATACTACTAATATTCAAACGACTGACACTTTATTCTGGATATTTTAACTGGGCGTTCAAAGAGAAGCTGGAGACTTTAAAAACAAATAAGCTCAGTAGCAAATAAAAAGGCGTGCCCTGCATGAGAGGAGGGATAAAGAAATGTGATTGGTTGAAAGAAAAGCACCTGGGTGTGGGTATGGACCTCTGTCCGCCTATGTGTGGTGTCCACACCCACACACCTCCTTATAAACAGAGTGAACAGCTGCAGCGCGCGTCTTTCGATTTTACACGGAACCCGTTTTTAATGTTTTTCTGACGTTTGACGGTGTCGTTCTTTTTCTCAGTGACCCAAGCTTTTCCACAAGCAAAATGGCAGAGTGGAAGACGCAGGTAACCTACAATTACAACCCGTCTTATCACAGCTACGCCTACAGTCTCGTGTACCAGTCCGTACCCGAGCAGAACCACGGAAACCTGCCTGCCTGGGGCGACAACGGAGTCCCGGACTACAGTGGCGAGGCGCCGCAGAACCTTTGCACCGCTGCCGCTCCCGTTACCGCGATGAACGGGAAAGAGTCCCCGCCCTGCAGCCCCGAGACCGTGACCGAAAGTTGTTATCAGGGCGGCGGACTCGTGTATCTCGGTGGCAACCAGGCAAACCACGTAGAGGAGGCGTATGGAGACGGAGGGAGTGAGGTGAAGCGGGCCAGGAGAGACTCAGTCAGCGACTCCGAAGCGCACACTTCCCCTGGTAAGTTGACCATTTAAATGTACAGCAAATTTTAAACATGTGTTGTTGTTTTTTTTTTACTTCCAGTTAGTCTGTCTTTAAGTCAGCGTTCAGTTCAAATACTTACGCTTCCTGCAACAAACGTGTAAATTTCTTCCTCGAGTTTTAAAGATGAGGCGAAGTTTGTTTCCATCTTGGTTTTGTGGTCTGTAAATATGGCGTCACTCAGCTCGTGGAACAAAGTGGAGCCGCCTAGCGTTTAGTGCCAGAACTGCCACAATTCAATACAATGACAATTTTAGATAAAAAAATTTTTTTAAATGTCTGCAATTTTCTATGTATAGTTCAATGATTTAATAGTGATTAAATCACTATTAATAGTAATTTAATGTAATATAACATTCCTTTTTTTAAAAAAGGAAACAATGTATAATGTATGTATTTTTAAAAATTTATTTTATTATTCAATCTTACCAATCAGTCTGTGAGTGAGTCATAACATTGTTATAAGGATTACCATCTAGATGTTTATTTGGTGAGTCACATAAACAGCATCAAGTTAGTTCTTGGTGCACTAAACTATGAGCTAAGAGGTGTATTAACATTTATTTTACTAATAACTCTATTCCTTCTCATTTAGATTCTTGGAGCTCTGTCAGCAGCCGTGAAGGAAGTCTTCCTCAGGTGGACCCCACTGCCTGGGTTGAGAAGGATGTTGATGAGGAGCCCGTCATCAGAAATCTGGATGGCAATGAGAATGTTTCCAGCTCTTTCATGGCGGACTCCCAGAGCGTAGCCACACTCGGGAACGGGGATAGCAACAACTCAATCCCTGCACCCCTTCCTTCCCCAAAGAAGGCTTGCACCAATATTGCAGCTAATCCTAAAGTGAAGGTCCGCGCAGCCTTTACAGAGAGTCAGATGAATGCTCTCGTCCAGCGCTTCAGTGTTCAGCGTTACCTCACTCCAGCTGAGATGAAGAACCTGGCAGAAATGACTGGACTGACCTATAAACAGGTGAGACATGATCAATGTATGTATGGACACAGTATGGTGTCGTTTTGCACACTTTGACACGGTTGTGATCTCTGTTTGCAGGTGAAGACCTGGTTTCAGAACCGGAGGATGAAGCTCAGGAGGCATCAGAAAGATACCAGCTGGGTATCTGAGCGTTATGCCATCCACAAGGACACCTCCACTCACAGACCGGTCTTGTCCAACATGGCCTCACACATCCCACCTGTAAGTGATTTTGATGGTTTACAAGAAGGGTGTACTAGGAACTCTTTTCTGTTAGGTGTCCAGTACGAGTTTTCTGTTAAGAGATAACAGAGGAATAGCGATCCGGACACAGAAAAACGCATCCTTAATGGAGGCCTAACCACAGTTGTGGTTACGGCCTCAAAGGCGAGATGCAACACTATACCACCCAAACGTTTTTCGTATATGCCAGTTGTAAAGTCAGATAGCTAATTTGTCACTTGTTTGTTTTTTTTGCAGTATCAAGGAGATGGTCGGCCCCAGTTCAGGGAGCATTACAACCAGCACCCGATGGAGGCAGCTTTTAAGAAGACCCCACCAAATCTGGCCTACTACCTTGCTGCTGTGGGCGGCACAGCTGGATCCGCTGGTTATCCACCTTGGTCCGCTAATGCGTCACAGGCCACTGTGTCAAACCAGCCCCATAATGCTAGGTGGTCCGTTCCACAAGGGGGTGGCCCCTTTGATTACAGCCCCAACACGTTCAACCCAACCAATTACATGCATGCTGCACGCTTTGAAAGCAAAGAGGGGGAGCCTGTAAACAGCCCCCTAAACACCGCTGTAATTCATAATGGAAACCAGTAGATGGGGCTGGTAGTTATGGAAACCATTAGCGATTTCATTGAGATGTTGATGGTGATTTTCAAAGTTACTCACCTCATTTTGTAGTGAAATGTGATTTTAAGCAGAATGCATTGTTCTATATCTGATTTCAATGTACCTTTTTTTTTTTCCCTTTGTCTTATTTTTATATTCAACTGTTTTATGTGTGTTTTGAATACTTTGTCACAGCAGATGCGTCCAGTTTGGACGCACTTTAAGCAAAAGGTTAACTATGATGCAAAGTAACATACTTGACATGCACAATTATGAAAATGCATTTTTTTAAAAAGAAATGCAGGTTCAGTTTACAAGTTCAAGCGTTGTCTTGTTCATGTTTGTGTCAATGTATGGCTACATTTTCAGTTTTCTAGTTTAAAATCTTTTAGCTAGTGCTGGAGATGAATTGATTTTGATCATTTATTGAAGATTAAAGATTTGAATTTTTCTTTTTTTTACTCTGTTTGGATTTTGTAGCTCAAAGTGATGCTGGCTCAAACAGTACCTATCATTTAGTTTTATAGATGAAGAGTTTGAATTCTCTTCAAGAAGAAATTATGATTGGTATTGTCAGTCATTTAAGAAAATCAAAGATTAAAATTTGATATTGAAACCTCTTTAAAGAAGCCCTACTTCCCAGGGCTAATTTTGAGTGTGATTCCATTGAATGTCTTTACAACTATGGCAGTTGTAAGGTGATGTTGAAAACTTACTTTCCCTTAGACATTTTTTTTTTTTTCTTTTTTTTTTTGCCATTGCTGCATATTATAAAATCTGTGATATTGTGACTGCTGTTATAATGTGTATGTTCTTTCACATGTGCTTCCATCACATTCTGCATTTTGGCAAAATACTCTGTCCAACAAGCTAAATATTACACTGGCTTGTAAAATGCAAGGGAATGAGAGGGAAGTAGCTTTTTTGACCTGATTATTCCAGACTGATATTGAAATGATATTGTGCAGCCTTACTATGCAACACTCGGCTACATTGGCAAGGTTTAATTGTGGCATATTCAAGTCTGTATTGGAAAAGCCGAATAAAATGATTTGAGATGTGACATCAGATTCTTGATTTATTTTTTTTAAGTTAGATGTTGCAATCTGTGAAACATGTTAAAATGGAAGAAAATGGAAAGTGAATGCAACCTTCAAGCATTCACCAGACAAGTATGATAATCTACAAGAAAACTACAGAAATCTTTGATTGTGGTGTTGTATTAAAAAGCACTTTATTGAAAAAAGTATTTACATCAGAACCAAAGTTGATGGTGACCATAGAATACAATTACAGTATTGCTCCCCTTCACCAACAATTAGCAAAAACTTCTTAAATCTACAAGGCATCATTTCTTCCATCCACTGTCAGGACAAAAACAACTTCAGACTCGGTGCAAAACATCTGAATAGACTTTACCCCCCTCCCCCAATGGGTTTGGGAATATTCACTGCAAGTATCACTTACTGCATAATCAATTCTACATTATATTATTGATGTACTAGAACTTTTAATAGCCAGCAGATGCAGCAAATAAGATTTTGGTCAAAACCAATTGTTAATATGCTATGTAATAAGTACCAGAAGGTCCAGCACACTGCATCAGACATGTCATATGTTGTGTTCGTAATGCTATCTGAGAGCAATCGTCCCTTTGAAGTGAAATAACTTGCTTTCTTGCTAAATCCCACACCTCAACATGTCCCTTCATCTGCCCACTGATGCACCAAGTTTCCCTTGTTCAGCTGAAAAAACTGCTATTTGAGTTCATTACTAACCCTTCATGGGAAGTTCAAGGCCCCTATTTCTTCTCCCATTAACACAACAGGAGACGTGGAGTCACAGAAAACACTGATATGTTTGCTCAGAAGGTTTGTCTTGGGGCCGTCTCAAGTTTAATCCATCTTCAGGCTGCGGTAGATGTAGCGAATGAACGCCAGAGAGGTCCAGAACGACACGCTGCCCAGCATCAGCGTGAACACCAGCGCCGTCAGCAGCGAGTATCCAAAGAACTCGGAGCTTTGCACCAGGCCGCTCATGGAGGAGCGGTTGCGGTAGTAGAAGACGGAGTAGACAAAGATGAAGAGGCCCGTGGAGCCAGTGCTCAGCACGCTCCGCCACCACCACCTGTAGTCCTCGCCCGACAGGAGGAAGTAGGTCAGGGCGACGGAGATGCAGGCGCCCACCGAGAGCAAGATGGCGAAGACGCAGAGCAGGATGCCGTACAGGGTGTAGTGTTCTCTGCCCCAAACGGTGGCGAAGATGTAGTAGAGTTCTACTGAGATGGCACTGAGGGGAGAAGTTTCATGAAATTATTAAACAATATTTCAAAGTTTAAGTCTTCCTACATTTTGGTAAAACAAGAGTGTTGCCTTCAAGGCTTCATACCCACAAATATTTTTTGGGGTGTGTGAATTTTTCACATTTCTTTTGCTACAGATGATCATAAGTACACTAGAGGATTTTGGGCAGGAAAATAATATTTTTCTTATTTTAAAAAAAGAGATTGAATTATGTTTATTTGCATATTTTAATGTATTTTTAAAATTGTATTTAGGCATAAATGGTTAAATGAAAAATCTGCACAATGCACTACTTTTAATCCGATTAATCAATTACTCATCACAATCATTGATAGAAAAATCAATTACCATAATAACTGTTAGCCACAGCCATAGAAAGATGCTAGAAAACCACCATTTTTTTTACCCTAATTGTTTGGCAATGTACTGTAAATGCAAATTCTAAGCAACCTATGAAAAATAAATTTTTAATCCAATCTGAAGTAAAGCGCTAAAGCTTCCAAATGTCTAAAGCTGCACCTTTTGTCACAAACCCAGAGCTCACCTGAAAGGCAGGAAGCCACCAATGGCCATGTGCACGATGGTGTGTTTGTACCAGGGCTGCGGCGGGATCTGCCGCGGGATGTTGCGGGTGCGGCACGGTGCCTGGAAGCTGCCGGCTCGGTTCTTCCCCACGATGCCGCCGATGACGCTGAGGGGGAAGCCCACCAGCACCCAGGCGCCGAGCAGCAGGAGCACGGTGGTGGCCGGCAGAGCCTGCGTGGAGCCGCTCCACCAGTGGACCGAGTTCACTACGCTCCAAGTGAAGAAGAGCGGAGCTGCGGGAATGCGTAACCAAGTCAATAAAATGAATCTACTGATTTCCATTTCATGCAACGGCGCCCCAGAGCGTCGTCAATAATCAAAAAGTCATTAATATGAAATTGAATGTCGCAGGCCGAGCATGCTGGCGGAATATTTCATTAACTTGAACAAAGTGATGCAAATTCTAGTACTGCTAATAACTTACAAGCAAATTAGATAAATTACTTTTACTCTTGATACTCTTCCTTTCTTGATTGCCATAAGTGTTAGATCTGCTTCTTCAATTAGATGGTAAACTGCAAACTTTAAAATCTGCTGACTGGATTAGACCTATTCAACTCTAACATTTGCCGCCTTTGCAAGAAAGTCGAATCACGAAGGAAAGAAAGCATCAACTCTTCTGCAGCTTTCACTGTAAACCAGCTGAAGTCTGCTCATCCCAAACATGTGCAACAAAAAGGTAAAATGGCTCATAAAGCCGACTGAACACGCCAGAGGGAATGTTTACTTTACATCTGATATGCCTTACTCTATTATGATTGGTGTAAGGGTGGGTCACTTACTGGTGTCACATTATATCAGAGTATCAAAATTACTAACATGTTCTCTTATGAAGTCTAATGCCCTAGTATCAGTGGAGGAGAGTTTTATCAGAGTAACATAATGCCGTTCCTCTCTCACATGTTGCTGCGCTCTGAAAATTTACCAGTCGCAAAGTCACCAAAAAGTGTTAATTAAAATTTCATTTATTCATTAAAATCACATTTATTTTGGAGTCATCAAAACATTTTTACCCAAACATCATGGATTCAGGCTGCTTTTTACGCTGCACAACATAGTACAACACAGCCTTCCTTCCCTGGCATCGGTTTCATTAATTTAAATGTCTCAGTACTGCACTGGAGACCTCAGAGTCCACTCAGGACATTCAGTGTGTCCTGGTTGACTTCACACTCAGGGTTAAAATGATAAACATATGAAACACTATCATTTCCAGCATTCTCCTCAGCCATAAAACAGTTATGAGTTTGTACATTCCTTTCCCCTAAAAATAAAGTTTACAGTACCAGCCTAAAACCATGTAGCCGTCAACACAAAAAGACTTTCTATTTTAAATAAAACTGTTTGATGCTTTTTTTTTATTTATTTTTTTTTTATTAAACCTGCCTGATATAAGCTATGTGTATAAAACTGGTCATGTACATTAAAATCTCTTGGCTAGTTCAACTTACATAGTAAATCTCAAACAAAATGATTTGAACCTGAAGCGTTGAGGCTCCTCACCTGAGAAAAGAGATGATGTGAGGATGATGTTCCACACCCAGTGCTGCCCGTTGATCTGCGTGTAGAAACTGCATGAGACGTAGCCGGACACGCAGCTGGTGAGCGCGTACAGCACGATGGCGGTCGAGTTGATGGCCCCGTGCCGGTGTATGTTGAACATTCCCAGCAATGCCATGACAATAATGGCTGAAGTAAAGAGAGCACAAAAAAGCTATTACATCAGAGTTGTGTTATCTTTGCCACACATTTGTTAAGGTTCTTGTTTCTCTGTATCACGCTTCCTTTATACAAACTGTTGTAACAGGTGATTGGAGCTTCATTTTCAAATTTGAACAGGGGTATTTTTCTTTTGAACAGTCTTGTGTCTCTGCGATTGGTTGTTTATTCTATCGCGCATGTCTACATGAGACTGAAGGCTCACCTGTGGCGAGAGTTAAGAACTGCGCTCCAACTCCGAGAACAGCGCACAAAAGGCTTTTAAACGGCGGGAATCTGAAAACATCAGTGTGTATGATTTTCCAGCCGTTGTCTCCTTGATCCAAATCATCGCAGCTGCCCTCCTCTTCCACATTGTACCTGAAATAAAAGGGCATTTTTTTAAAACACAGAACATGCAAGTGTATCTTCTGTGAGCTTCACAACTGCATTCAAGATGGCGACGAAGAAAGAGATGCACAGAAAGCAGCTGAAATAAATTTTACACTGTTCAAAGATGGTTAATACTTCAAATGAATGGTTTTGTCCTTGATAAGAATCACATATTTCAGCGGGAAGACTGTGGATCGATTTGTAAAATAAAATTTGTCCTGACAGGACAAAGCTGGTCAAACCCATTTCCTGGATTTACGCTTAGCATCATACAGAGGGTCTGGACTCTTGGCTATTGAAAAAAGATTGCTTACTTTCAGATTTTAGATTTTCCCCAATTGCTAACATTTGTTTGTGCTGTATGATGTATGTACTCTGTCTCCCTTTATATGCAGTTAATAAAAATAAATAAAACACACCACCATTTGTTTGTGGAAATTAACTTCTTAAGCACCCAGATCACTTTTAAGAGCACTAAAAATACCAAACATGGAGCAGAAAAGAAAATGAATCCTCACTATAATCCAATTTTTCCTTGACATCATGCAAAACCTCAATGCTAAACTCACCAGAAACAGTAAAACCAAAACCGTGTGCACCAGGTTTTTAACACAAATGTAAATGACTGAGGTGCTTTTAGCTAACTTACCTGGCAAAGTCATTTTTAAGGACCCGCATCAGGATGATAATGACGAAGCCCAGCAGCAGCACCACTAGCACCAGCGAGTTGATGATGGACAACCAGTGGATCTCCAGCGTTTTCGGGAAGAACGAGTAATCTCTAAGGCGCTCGGCTCTCCGAGAGGAAGGCAGGGTGGACTCATACCAGTGGACGCTGTAGGTGTGCGTGACAGTCAGGCTGCCTCCGCCCACGCCGACCCCGCCCACCGCTGCTCCCGCCCCCTCCTCCAAGGGAAAGGGCTTGACGTCCTTCACTGAGACATTGGCAAAGATCACGGAGTCACCGCTGTACTCAATGTTGAAATCTAGGTGAGTCCACAAGCCCACCTGACGGAGGAAAGGGGAACAGAAGACATGAAAGGTAAGGAGGCAGACAGATGGCACAAACAGTCACTAAAAACCAAATCTACGGTTTCTCTCTTCACCTTGTGGCTGTGAGGCAGGAAGCCGCTCTCTTCAATGTATCCCACAAAGCCCCAGATTGGAATATCATCCAGGACAAATTCAAAGTAATACAGCTCCTCGATGGCTTCACGAAGCTCGTCCACCTGAGGCACATAAAACAGAACAGGCTTTTATAAGCAAAAAGCGCAAAAGCTTTCATTTAAAATTAGTCATTTCAAATATTACCTGTTTTTCCGACAGCGTGAGCTTGCAGAGAGTTTTTCTATCCACGTTCTCTCGGAAGCGGATGAAATATAAAGACTCTGCCATTCTGTCACCGTCCAGCACTTCACCCAGACTCAGGGACTTGTGGTGCACCTGAAGAAGAGGAGGCTTTATGATGAGATGTACACCAGCAAAAAGCCAACGTGGGTAGTGAAAGGGAGCAATGAGCTCAAAACAGAACATACAATTTATTAACACAAACTATTTGAGTGAGCGTAAACTCTCATTGACCCTACTTTAGAGCTCTAAGACTTTTTGAGAAAACTTACAATAAGTGGACAAAAGTAATCTTTTCTTAATATCTACTCAGAACACAGGACACATTATAGGATATAAATATTTTTTTTAGCAACTTGAGTTAGTATCTTACATGAAAGCTTTGAAAGATACATTTTATTCAATTCTATCAGGGTTTCAAAAACTCAAAAGTAAGACTTTTTAAAGACCATTACAAATTAAATTTAAGACCAATATATGCATGAACTTAATCCAGCCACCTGGTGATAAATCTAAACGTGAATATGACAGATGCAAAGCTAGTTAGCAAGGGTATGTTAGCAGTGAGTTGCTGGTAGCCTCAGACCGAGCTATAAACAGGGACAAAAAGTCTTTTTTATAATCATGCTGTCACGATGGAAATGTAACATCTTACAAATGAATAAATATAGCAGTTAAAAACAGACTTAATTTTCTCTTGGGACCTATTATTTCTACAGTGTCACAGCAGTGAGGACTGACCTTATCTGGTCTGCAAACAGGCAGAGTGTAGTAGTGATACGTCTCCTGAGGATTATGATAAGGGCCCACTTTGTTGACATAAAGAGTCACATTGTCTCCCTGCTTGTAGCTCGCTGCCCAGCCTGAGAACAAGCCCAAGATCAAGAAGCAGAGCACTGCCATCGTCCTCCTGTAGCTGCCCGGGAGCTATCCAGTTCCACCACGTGCAACACCTGCAGCAGAGACAAACAGTTTGTCTATACGTGTTGAAAATCTCGCCCTTCTAGCACACCATTCCTAACGTTACGTCAGCCTTTTCACTCATTTGGGGTTTTAACATCGGTTAAGACAATAAACTGAGCAGGAAACTTTGGAAACGACCTTTAACAGTTCACAGGGCCTGCTTTATTGAGAGATGCTGCTTTGGTTGTGTGTGTGTGTTTTGGTTTTCAAGCAATCTCATCAGATTCACTGGGCGGAATGCAGATTCAGTTTTATACAGCCTTAAAAAACACTTCTTCTGGATGAAAGTCTGGACTTTATATATACCAGCAGTGGAATTTTAAGTGGAAAACCTCACGCTAAGGTAAAAGTAGAGCTTTGGAACTATTATATTCAAAATGCATGAATTAAATCGGCATTAGAATGTCATTCTTTGTACGATAAACTGTGTGCACGTTTACTATGAGTTATGAGTACAAAAGAAAAGCAAACAGGTGTTACTAGCTTGTTAGGTTGGCTGTGGAAAAAGGGATTGAAGGATAATTATTGCCGCTATATAATTTTATGACTTGAGAAGCCACTATGTGAAATGTTTCCTCTTTGGACTTATTTGCAAAGAAGAATTTTATGACAGTAAGTGCTGTCTGAGTCTATTTAAGAACTCTGTTTTTTTTATTATTTTATTTTATCAATTATCAACTTAGCACAAACCCAATTTTCCAACTACCAAAATTTTTAAAAACTGCACAAGTCCTGGACTCTTTACAGCCTGTTTGTGACATTATTAAAAAAACAGCAAACGACATAAAAATAAAATTTTTAGCCTTCAAGAGTGGCATCCCTTGGTTCCTTTCTTATTCAAAAGAGGACATTTCCAAATTTGTATGTAAGAATTTTAACAAAAGGTGCTAAAGTTAGAAATCTGACTGGGAAAGGAAAAGCTTGCTTGGCAAATCCTGATTTCAAGTTTAAACATGGATGCCTTGCGTATAAAAGTGACAGGTGCAACGAAAGTAAAAATTCAGGGTTATTTCCATATCTGAAGATTTGCATCTCCATAATTCTGTTTGCATACAGTTCTAAAAGGCCAACTTTAGTGATCATGGTGTAAAAACTAAATGCAGACAAATACACTGATATTTGATTATATTATGAATAATACATAAACTGGTCCTTAAGCATTTTAACTATTCCACCATCCTAAAACTAGCTTGGCCTTCATGGCATTTCCACACGAGTCTCAGCTGTTTATTCAGGTTGATTGCAACACAAGCTGTACAGGTTTCAAGCTGATCGGCTGGAATTCTGACAGCTTTACATGCAGATTCTTAGATTTCTTCTTGCTTGAGCCGATTTGACAATGACAACCCCCAAGCTGTGATCGATACGGTGGTGGAAGCGAAAGCGAAAGATGATATTGACAGTACAAATCTGTCTCTACTACCTGTTGGAATTTTCTCTTTGATTGGATTCTTCACAAATTCTGGTTAATACAGGTTTTTAAGCTGGTATCATCTTTAATAATAAGGTTAGCAACCAGTACAGCAACAAGCTATCAGAAACGAACACTGCCATTTTTTTTTTAGCATTACAATGACAGTGATTGCAACTCCAGGTGCATACATGGCGTGTCCAACTGCTAGGATGGGTTAATTATAAATCTGACTGCCCTTGTAATCATTGTCTGTGAAAGCGGCGAGTGATGCTGTACTTCTTCATGGTTTTTGAAGAAGTACATGGTTTCTTCAAAACCATGAAGATGCTGTACTTCTTCCTGGTTTTTGAAGAAGTACAGCATCTTCATGTTTGTTTGTTTTTTCAAAGAGGAAATTATCTCTTGGAAGGGGAAAACATGCAAATAAAGATGAAACCCCTAAAATATCAATAGAAGTACTTACAAGAACCAATCAGTCAGTGTACGCCTCATGTGACGTCACTGGAGGAACGTGTGAGTGGAATCATGTCTTTGCAAGGTTAGGTTTTTATGTTGATTAAATAGAAAATGACAGAAAAATAAATAAAAAAACTTACAATAATGTGTTCTAACGATGAAAAACTATAACTAAAGTGGGTTTGGTCGACTTCACTGAAAATCTGCTAAGTAGCTTTAAAGAAACTTAACCTCGATGAGTTTTTTTTTTAAATTATTATTTTTATTTTTTTTCCTTTACATTTTAAAAACAATATACATGGAGATTTTCGTTCTAAAGCAGACATGATTTACAATGATTGAAAATGTCTTAGTGAAGTTGCTAAACTGTGATCTGCGAGCCTCACCGTCCCGATGCTGCAGAACCAACTAAACCAGTCTGGGCGCTGATTCCTCGGACTCCAGGCCCTGATGGTTCCGCTCGGCTCCGGTAACGCTCACCGAGAAGCCCTGACGTTGCAGCCGAACACCGGGGACATCCTGGATGAGGTGCGTTAAAAAACGACTCCTCCACTTATATCTGTGCACTCAGTACTTTTACTGACAGTAGGAGAAGAACACGGGCTGCAACTACACGTCACCTAAAGAAATAAAAATAATGACGACTCGCTTCAGTTTTCCGGGAAGGGCGGAGAAACACGAAGTACACACCTGTAATGTTATCGTTATTTTAACAGCTGTAATGTTTTTCCTTCTTTTAAATCATTATAACTTCTATTTCCCACATGAAAAAGCAGCAAAAGTTGGATTAAAGCGTTTGGAGCTGATAGCACAACGTATTCACTGTCTTCTGTATGGACCGGATTTCCTTCAACCTCAATGAACCAATCCGATGTCTCTGTTGGACTTCCGTATTGAAGCTCAGACCAGCTTAATCGCACCAGCGCTAACGATGCGCACGTCTGCGTGATTCCGTGACGCTGATATGCTCGACATTTGACTAATAATGCCTCCTAATTCATTTCCCGCGAAACTGTCACAGTTTCTGGCGCTCCAGACGTAGCAAGTGGATAAACTAGGCTAACAGGTGAGTCTGAGTAAACAATTAAAACTATTGACCTTTACAACAAAATACAACCTCAGAGCAGGATGTAGACGTTCACTATGATTATTATAGGTCATATTGAAGCTCTTTAATTAACAGAAGCTTCTTCGCACCATGTTAGCAAAGTAAAACATCGACTTTAAGGTGGTTTGCAGCAACTTAAAGTGTGCTAACTTGTCCCACATATTTATTTTTATGTTTTCTGTGTTACAAAGACTTATCCTTTTACTCGACGTGGACCCCTCGCTGCAGAGTGTTAAGCACACATTCCGCTGTTATCTCTGCACATTTCTAACAGCATTAACATTATTTTTCAGATAGCATCTCACAATGGGAATTCACGGACTGGCCAAGCTAATAGCTGATCATGCCCCCGGCGCCATCAAAGAACAGGACATCAAGAACTACTTCGGTAATTCTAGCATATTACTTTTTCTACATTTAAATTAGTAAGGTCACAAGAAACGCAAATACATGTTTAGTCATTGCTGGAATGAAACTTATGTCAGTCGTGTTATTACACTTTTTTCTTTAACCACACATTAAATATAAAATAATCTTAATGTTTCAATTGTTTTTTGTAGGCAGGAAAATTGCTATCGATGCCTCCATGTGCATCTACCAGTTCCTGATTGCTGTCCGACAGGATGGGAACGTTCTGCAGAGTGAAGACGGAGAGACTACAAGGTTCAGCATAAGTGATTGGATTTCTGACTATATTTGCAGTATGCATTGGATACCCTAGTTTTTTAAAGAGCAGTAGCCTACCCCCACTGCATGAAGTAAATAGGTGTGTGACTTTCCCTTTGTCTAGCCACTTGATGGGAATGTTCTACCGCACCATTCGCATGTTGGAGAACGGGATCAAGCCGGTGTATGTGTTTGATGGGAAACCTCCACAGCTCAAGTCAGCTGAGGTTTGTATGGACTCTGGCGGGCGATAAGAGGTCACAGAGTACATCAGCTGAGTTTAAACCATGAATTTTTAAAACCATGGTTTAACTTTGTGCAAATGACAGTCCAATGCTTAGACTTAGTATTAATATCGTCTTCATTTTCCACCAATGTTTTCTTTGTTTAGCTGGAGAAGAGAGGGGAGAGGAGAGCAGAAGCTGAGAAAATGCTTGCCAAAGCTCAGGAATTGGGTAATTTTTTAAAATTGTTATTTTAGTAACAAAAATTTGCATCCTTTCTTTTCCCCTCACTGATGTGAAAATTAAAAGAATACTGAATATAAGTCCTGTTTTTTTTTTCCATGCTTATTTTATTTTTTTTCCTCAAACCAGGTGAACAAGAGAATATCGACAAGTTCTCCAAGCGACTCGTGAAAGTCACCAAGCAGCATAACGATGACTGCAAGAAGCTACTGACCCTGATGGGAGTGCCTTATATCGAGGTACCATTAAAAACTGCTTTACTTCTCTACTGCTGACCTTAAGAATTGAAAGAAATTTTTTTGTGTATCTTGGCTCTACAGTGAATTTGCAGATTTACAGTACTTGAATATATTTTTAAAAAATCAGTTGCTACTGGAGAAATAAATAAATGTGCTACGTGATTTTTTTTGTTTTGTTTGTTTTTTAGGCTCCGTGTGAGGCTGAAGCCAGCTGTGCTGCTCTGGTTAAAGAAGGGAAGGTCTTTGCTACAGCAACGGAGGATATGGACGGACTGACCTTTGGGACGAATGTCCTGCTAAGACACCTCACTGCCAGTGAAGCAAAGTACACACCTTTATTTATTTCTGTTCTTTCTTAATAATTTTATAAAGACAAAAATGAGCCTTCTGTTTATGTTGAGTGCTTATATATTTAATTTTTAAATGCCTATTTTGCTGCAGGAAACTTCCTGTTCAGGAATTTCACTTTAATCGCATCCTGCAGGACATCGGTCTGACCAGTGAGCAGGTGGGTTGTTACTGTTCTCTACATCTGACTGCAAAACAGTAAATGCTTATTGTCTGTGCAGCACATGACTCAACTATCAGTCTTTACTTCTTCCAGTTTATAGACCTTTGTATTCTGCTGGGTTGTGACTACTGTGGCACCATCAAGGGAATCGGTCCCAAGCGAGCCATCGACCTGATCCGGCAGCACGGCTCCATAGAGGAAATCCTGGAGAACATTGATACAAATGTAAGTTAAATAATTTTTTTCTCTTATTGAGATCCTTTTTATGTTATGTGTGGAACAAGTGGAAGCAAGCAAAAATTTACTATCAGAAAGTGTGAGATACACCTGCACATTTTTACAAGTGATGCATGTTAAGTTGTAGCACTTAAAGAAATGTTTTTTTAATATATTTGTTTATTATTTTTAAAACAAGGATGCATAAAGATTACAAAAATTTGAGATAAAATGTGTCTTCCAGATGCTTACTTTAGTTTTTTTTGTACATTTTATTTGAATGCATGAATGCATTTTGAATGAAAAATACCTTTTCTGAACTCTTGTAAAACGCAGAATGGAGATTAGTCTATAAGTACTGAACAGATGTTTTCCACAGTTTCTCCATGTTTCACTTTACTATTAAAAATAGCTGTTTGAAAGAACTTTATAGAAACACGTTTACTTGATTTCCCATTATACATTTATCTAACCATTCACAATGTCAGTTGAGTCAGTGGAAACATTCATGTAGTCAAATATTTAAAAAATTTATGTATTTTGAAAAATGTCTGGACTTTTAGCTCCCACATCTTTCGGCTTCATGATATGTTTTGGGTCACCCCATCCATCTTTTTACGAGACAATAAATAAATAAATTGCGGTCAAACCAGGCAGTGGAGGTGATTTTTTTGTTTTCGTGTGCGTTTTGTCCACCTTTTTGCAGAAGCATCCGGCCCCAGAGGACTGGCTGTACAAAGAAGCGAGGAATTTGTTTTTGAAGCCAGAGGTGGTGGACTCCTCCGCAGTGGACCTGAAGTGGAGGGAGCCTGATGAGGAGGCTCTGATCCAATTCATGTGCAGTGAGAAACAATTCAGGTGAGCTGAATGGAGACTTAAATTTTTTTTTTTTGCATGCGTTTCTCATATGATGCTAGAGTGATTGGTTATTGTTGTGTTTGCTAGATGAACTGCTTTTACATCGTTAATCCACTAGTCTCCACTGTTGGCCGTTTTAAATGCAATTGCTTTATATTCCTTTTAGCCATTTTTGAAGGATATTGTCTACTTGTCACTTAAGCCAGTTACAGTGGTCTTATTTCTCCCTGATTACCTGCATACAGCAGTATTAATTTTAAGTTCTGAGTCATTTTTTGTGTGTTTTCAGTGAGGACAGGATCCGTAACGGCTGTAAAAAGATAATGAAGAGCAGACAAGGTAGCACACAGGGAAGACTGGACTCTTTCTTTTCCGTCACTGGTTCGCTCTCCTCAAAAAGGAAGGTATGCAGACTTCAGTGGACCGCTAACCCAATGGTTATTTCAAATGTTATTTTTAAATGGACATTATTTGTGGTTCCTCATGTTTACATTTTGTTTTTGGAGACTTCGCTACGTACTAGTCAACTAGAAAAATGTTAAGTATTTCTTGTTTTATTTCTGTTTGCTTAGGAACCGGAGACCAAAGGATCTGCAAAGAAAAAACAGAAAACGGGAGCAACTCCAGGCAAATTTAAGAAGGGCAAATAGACTGAACTCTGATCACTGTTGATGTTACTGCTATGTATACAACATATTAGATAAGAACTATTATTTTTTTCATGAGGAAAATGCTGCACAGAAGGAGCTTTAGTTAAATCATTACTTCATTTCAATATTTTTTGTTTATGACCAACCACAATCCAAACTGGCTGTATTTTAAGGTGCTGAATGGCTTTAGTAACATTCTTGAAATAAAAATCTTATTTTGTAGTGAAAGCTGTCGCCTGACTTTTGATTCATTTTTATTAACACTTAAATATCGGCTGATGAATTAGAAGCTCACAATAGACTGATTACTTAAAAATAAGTGGAAGTAAAAATTGCTGATTCATCTTCAAATATTTTTGGCATCATTTACAGAAGTAGTAGAGGGAAATGACGGGACCGGGAGTGCTCAGTTCACATGGACTCAGAAATATTATTTATTTGAACTGAAAAATGTTTCTTCACCTTATATTTTTATTGGTTACATTTGGATTGAGTACAAAAAAGGATAAAAAGAGAATAAAATTACATATTCCAGAAAATTGGAGAGTGGAACAAGACTGAGTAGAAGTATATTTGAGACAAGACAGATGTTTTGAATATATGACCAGCTTTGAGAACCATAATGCAACTTGTTGCCTTCAGAAGTCAATCACTTTGTACATTTTGTCTGCAATTTAATTTTCCTAGAGAAATCCGGCTGTTCTGTGAAGGCCTCTGTTGTTTGTTGTAAAACTGTATCCCAACCTTTGACCATCTTATTCAGCGTCGTTCAATGACCTGGTACGCTTCAAACTAACCAAACCAGCCCATGGTAACTGTTGAGGAGCTGCAGAGATCCAGAGCTCAGAAGCAACAATTTGCTGGAACGACCACTATTAGTACATCGACGGAAGCGTGGCAAGCATCACCAGAAGAAAATTGTGTACAGATGCATGTGGAAGAAGATGCTCCGGTGAGATGAAACCAGAATTGGTGTATAACGAATTCTGATGTCATATTTCCATCATGCTGCGGAGATTTTCTTCAGCAGTGACACAGAAGCTGATGGGAAGCCAATTGAGCCCGAAAATCTGCTAAAGAATGGCCCAGTCAAAGTCCAATTATAAATCCAGAGAATCTGTGGTGAGACATCAAAATTAAAGTAACCCATCGACAGTCATGCTATCTAAAGATGTTCCTCAAAATACAGCAAAATGTAGTTTTGTCTGCAAAGCTTTGAGTCGGAAAGTATCGACTAATGAAAGTCACCCTTGCTTAGATTTTATTTGCAAAACATTTGTGAAAAATTATAATTTCTCATCATCTTCACGTTAAATCCATCCATCCATTTTCTTTACACCCTTGTCCCTAATGGGGTCAGGAGGTACTGGTGCCTATCTCCAGCTGCGTTCCCTGGACAGGTCGCCAGTCTGTCGCAGGGCAACACAGAAACAGACAGGACAAACAACCATGCACACACACACACACACACACACACACACACACACACACACACACNACAGGGAGAACATGCAAACTCCGTGCAGAAAGACCCTGGGCCGGGAATCGAACCCAGGACCTTCTTGCTGCAAGGCAACAGTGCTACCTACTGCGCCACTGTGCAGCCCACGTTAAATCCTTGTTTAAAAAAAAATTAAGGTTTGCATTTGTGATATGATCAAATGTGAAAAAGCAAACTTAAGGGTGTTGCTTTAATGAGTCGGATGCTGAATAAAGCCAGAGGGGCGGGTCGGTGCTCTGACACGAATGATTTAACACTGGACTTTCTTTCCGGCAGGATATTGGGCAAAATAACATTTTACCAAGAGGCATCATGTGATGGTTTGCAACTGTGCAACCATTTAAATTAGTCATTCCTTAAAGAAGCTTCCTCTTTTGCTTCTCTACCCTTTCTGTCCAGCAACAACAAGAAATGAAGTCCTTCAAAATACAGCTAATGTTTAAATCAAGTCACTGCATGAAGAAAGGACTTCTTGTGAGTTGGTCCGGTAAGAAAAACTTTTCTATTACCATTTTTTATTAATTAAACATTCATTTTTGGATGTGCCTGTATTTATTTATTTATTTTTAATTTTTTCATTGTGGTTGCTGTATCTGCTGATGTCTTAGTTTTACTTAATCTTCCATAAAAAAAAAAAAGCTCCAACTCTGATCTCACAAATTTCACAGAAACCCAAATAAATTTGCCAAAACTGAATTATTGTTGGTATAAAGAAGAAAAACTATTTAGCATAGAGTGAAGTCAAGTCAATTCTCTGTTTCTTTTTCCAAATCAGCAGCTTCCCGGATGTGTTTCAGCTTGTCAATCATCTTTTCCTTACTAACTTTCCAGTTTGTCTCAGGTAAGCTTTTCAACAATTATTATTAAAAAACACATTAAGAGAAAGGAATGCTAAGTATGTTTGTATATGCCTAAAACGTTATATTTGTGTTGAAGCTGAGTGTGCATTTTGCTGACAATGCATTTTCAGGCACTCTGGATGATTGTGAGTCTACTAAGAATCCAGTCCTGTTCATCACAACGCCAGAAAAACTGGAAGCACTGAGTGGATCGTGTCTACAAGTCCCATGCAACTTTTCTGCTAAAGAAAGTGCAACCTTCGCGGGAAAAAACTTTGGGGTGTGGATCAAATCAGATTCCAGATTTAAAGAATCCTCTTCAAATGTGATTTTCAACAGCAGTGGGTCGATAAAAACGTATCCGCTGGAAATTACGGGAAACCTGGAGAGACAAAACTGCACAACAGTGTTTCAAAACTTAACGAAGGAACATTCAGACACATACTTCTTCAGAATTGAACATACGCAGTTCAAGGCAACAGCTTCCTGCAGTGGATTTCGCTTAACAGTCAGAGGTGAGAAATTTTGAATTATTAAAATGTGAACTTTGTGCCAATTGGGATTTTTATTTTAGATATACATCAGTCTAATTCGCGTTTATTTTAAATTTTGTTTGCAGACCTATGACTGTGTCGTAGTTTTATAAGATTCTGAGCAATTAGGTTAAAAGTGATACTTTGAGATTTATTTAGACTGAGTGTCCGAGAAAGAGGAAACGCTCAGTGCTCAAAAGTGAAAATCACCAGAAATTGATTAAATAATGCATATTTTGACATGTTTATTTGATTTTAACCCCAGAATTTCCTTGGAGTCCCAGCATTAATGTTCCCTCTGACCTGAAGGAACTTCAGTCTGTCACTGTAACCTGCTCAGCTTTCACTCCCTGTCCACACTCACCTCCTGAACTCACCTGGAATCTCCAACAAGACTCTCTCAGACAAACAGAGACAAACACAGATGGAACCTTTACAACT
>CAEFZX010016057.1:0-54437 GCA_903066825.1 Alfaro cultratus | reverse complement strand
TATTTTTTTTTTTTTTTTTTTAAATCTAAACTGGTCAGCATTTATATTGCTGATGAGTGTAACAATAACAAAATAATAGACAATACTGAGTTCACTCAAAGGTGACAAGATTTCAACAATGCGTTCACAATAACTAACAATTCAAATCACAAACTGTATTTTATTTCATTTATAATTACTGTAGTACAATCTGGTCCAGATTTGACCTATCCATATATTGCCATTTTTTAAAATCTACCTCTAAGATGGTCCTTGAAAAAGAACTGAAAATACAAAGATTTAAGTTCTTACAGACAGAATAAGTGTAATAAATCTAAAATTGTGTGTTATAGACATTTCATTCAGTGTAGAAAAGTCCAGTTCTGCCATGATTGTAAAGTGTTTGGGTTTTGGGTTGGATTTCTGTGTATTTTAATCATTTCTTTCTCCTAAGTTGTCCTGCAAGTCATTTAGTTTTTCTTCATTAAGTCATGCGACTTCCAGGCTCTTGTCTGCACGTCGATGCTCCACTCACCTCAAAACCCATGAGAAGTTTAAGTTTTACTAGTCCTTATATTTAAAACTTCTAACTAAAGATGATCACATACAACTTAGATAAAAAAAAAACTTTCATGGTAACAAATATTTTTTTCACTAACTCAATGCTTCCTTATATTTTTTAAGTAGTATCCAAAATGCTGCCATGAAAGAAAAACAGATTAAAAGTGGTGAAGGTTTCTGTTGTTTCAGACATAGATGCAGTAAGAAGTAATCCTTCACTCCACCATCAAATCCAAAGATCCCAATAAAAACTCAAATTTAATTCACCAGAGTCAGGCTGATAACATTTTATGAGACAAACTTCACTTCACCGATAAATATGAAACGCTTCTGTCTTGTAGGAATGAGATGTTGCTTACACCTTTAACTTCTAACTGCGTTCACTTTGGCAGCTAAAATACTGCTGAGTCGGACAACCAGTCAGTAGTTTCAAACTCTTCCTCTGTAAAACTTCTATCCAGCAAAAAATGTAAACACCTTTGCTGGCTATTGATAGTTTTCTATACCCATCTTTCACAAATCCATTGGAAATTAGAACCTGGCCTTTAAGAAGAGGTACACTTGAGAAAATGTACATATTTTCTAATTAAAATAATGTTCTCACACTGCAATATAAACTTGGAGACTAATTTCTTTTAAATGTCAGAGATTGACTCTGTTCAGTAGGTATAAGTTTGAATCCTTCAAAAAGATTTTCTTTCTTATTCTTCAAACTGCGATTGACTTGAATAAAAAGACGGATCCCTTTCCAGAACAGACAGATAAATTGCAGTTTCTACTAAATACAATCTTATGCCGCTCTTTGCTCCTGACCTCACAGGGCCTCCATTCTTTCACTCAGTTCACCATTTCATTTTTTTCACATCATGAGAGCGATGTTGGCGAGGTCCAGTCATCCGATTATCCAATCAGTGCACTCACTGTTGGGTATATCAGTCACTATGCACCTCTTAACCTCACTCAATCACCTTCACAGTCAATTTACCACACATGCCTCTCATATCCTTTTGCCTTCCTTCATTTTTCCCAAGTCACGTCTCATATAACCTCTTCATTCTCCCCCACAGGATCAAGTGCAATGCTAGGCCTTTGGAGCTGGACAGCTAACTGATTCATTTCATTTCACGTTAGTTCATTTTATTTTAAACTTAAGAAAGGCGTGTTTAATGGTTTTGTTGTTTGTTGGAAGCTACCCCAGCTTTTTATCCCACACTGTTGTCATTTTGGTGGATGTAAATCACGAGCCTGTTGTACCATGATTACAGCTGTAACTAAACTCTTTGTTGCATTTTCATTTTTGAGGTATTCTAACAATTTCAACTTTAGTAGATCTCCAAAAACTCACTACGGAAAAACAAACACCAAACATGGACTGCTATGTTTGGCCCTGCTATGTTTTAACATCTGTATTTGGCTTTCTGCAAAGAGAATGTGTGTTTGTGTGCTCCTTTCAGTGGTTGTGTGTGTGTATGCATGCCCTTACATCAACATCGATGCTTATGAAGCACTATGTATGTGCCTATTATGTTGTACTATGAATGTGTGTGTGTGGGTGTGTGTCTCTCCAACCTTAATTTGATGTCTAAATAACTGGTTTCTGCCCCAAGGGGTTTCCCTGCAATACATCATCACAACAACAATGGAAGCGCCGTTGTCATCTTCCTTGGGGAACAGGCGTTATCCAGCTCATGCACAGCCTTGTGGGAAATATGGACCTGCGAACAATGTGGAGACACTAAATGGTGTGTGCACACCTACATAGACACAGTCATGTTAATCTCTCAAACAATGTGCACTCAGTCAGAACTCAACCTCCCCGTTTTTAAGTTTCTCTTACATTTTACCTTAGTGTGTTTTTGCTCCTCTTTCTTGTTTGTTTGTTTGTTTTAACTTCGCAACACTTTAATTTTTATAAATTGAGATGTTTGAAATTTGATTAAACAGCTGATGTAGCCATTCTTTCAAAAGAGCAAAAGGAATTTTCAGAAAGGATTTATAAAACACTTATTCAAAAGGCCCGACCAAAGCAAATGAAGGCTAAAGACTTCCACTATTTTTATGGCGATTGCATGTAAGACTTTGTTAAAGATCAATATTTTCTGAGTCAAAACAGTAATGCTCCTTACAAGATCAATGTTCCGATAATGTCCCTAACAATAACATGTTTCACATTTCTAGTCTGAGCACACAGTGAAAAACAAATTTCATGGAAATCTGCAGTTAACCCAAAACGAAGCGATGCAGAAAGTCACTGAAACATTAATCAATGAATTTTATGACGTTTAAAACAAAGCTCTGAACTCATTAAGCTCATCTTTTTGTGGAGGATTTGTCTACGTGAAGTTAACTGGGTCGCCACTGACATACAGGAACAGAATTATCAACAACTCATAACAGCTGCATTAGATAACTTAAAAAAATATGTTTTTCACTTATTTGTTAAAATTGTCACTATGACCTGCTAGTATAAAGTGAGACACATAATCTGTGAAAAAAAAAAAAAAAAAAATCAAGCTTTTTTGTCTCTCCCCTGTGGCCCTACTGCCATCTGCAGAAATATATCACTCCCAGTCACAAACAACAAATCAGAACCAGGAGGAGGGTCTTAGTGCTGTCAATCAAACTTGTGTATGTGCTTACTCACACCCTCCTCACTCACAGTGCGTACAACCTCAAAATTATGGATTTGCTGCAGCTGCTAACACTGGAGAAAGACCCTAATGTCACAGGAAAACTATTTATCTGCCGTCCACAGCAGACCCAGCATAGCATCAAGGTTTGAATAGCATATACACAAGCCTGATTGGCTCCAATTGGTTGTTTCTGACAGATAGCAGTGTATTTCTGCAGATAGCAGTAGAACCACAGAGGGAAGACAGAGAAGCTGTCTCATATTACACTATCAGGACATGGAAACAGTTTTAACAAATATGCTAACATATTTTTTAAAAAGTTTCCTACTGCAGCTTTAAAATGGAGTAAACATGCTAGTGTTAGCCTACCACTTAAACTAACTGCTCCACATCAGCCTGATCAGCAACAATAAGATGCTCATTTATTGTGGTCTGGCTGCTTTTGTTGAGTCAAACTCTTCCTGTCAGCCTAGGAGCTACTGTAATTCATTGTTCACAGAGAGCAGGGCAGCACACCAGTTGTTTTAATAAAGTAGGGTAAAATCTTCTGGTCCTATTAAAATTGCCACAGTGCTAAACTCTAAAATAAAAAGCACAATTTTTCATTTTAAACATTCCCAACATCACTGCTTATATGAGATGGTGAAATATATAGTGAACCTATTTTGCTGTACTTGCATATAGTGTTCCATGTTTCAAATATGAGAAGAGGAAGATAGATTAATACACATTTATACAATACACAACTTCTTTTTAAATAACAATCCAAACAATTTAAAAATTAGGTTAATATGCTTGGCACACAAGACAAAGAATATCCCCAGGAAGCAAAAGCAAAACTTGTCACAGTCTGAGGTCCGACTCTCAGTCTTAATTACCAAGGTGAAGAAATTTCATTCTTTTTTCCCTCTCTTTTGTTTATCTCTGTTGTTAACCTCTCAGGCAATCATCTAGATTTACTTTCCAAAACAAATCTCCTTGTTGCCTTGCAATCAATTAGCTCACAAGGAAATCAATTAAACTCATTGCCAAACAAGCTATTAATAGTAAACTCACAAACAATTGAGAACTATACATCATGAAGGCAGCAGCAGATGCTTCAATGTAGCATAGTTTTGAAACATAATGAAGAGATATGAGTGAAAAGCGCAAAGCTCAGTCTATTGTTAAGCGTAAGGAGCTTTTTCTGTGTGTTTTACACCATATTATTCAGGCTGCGCCAGCTGTTAATCAGCAAGTTCTCTGAGGGCTTTAAATGAATGTTTGGTCTGCAAATACATTAATATGTGTTAACATCATTGTATTTTTATTACTGGTGCTTATTTTTACTTAATGTAAACATTAAATAAGTTTTACTAATGTTAAGTTTTTTGACTGAAGAAAAGATTTGCATGTCATTTATGTAGCTTTGTTTATTGTTTAAGGTTATCCATCTATGTCATCGGGCAATCAGAAAGAAAAAACTAAAAGTAAAACTTATCTATGGCGGGAATTTGAACTAATGAGACTTAGAAGAGTGGTTGTTGTGAGTTTCCTATGCAGATTTACTTGGATTAACCCTTAGGAATAGAAACGGAGCTCAGCTTTAGCTGCTCCTCTGCACTGAACGGCTAGTTTTGTGATATTTTAATAACAGCTTCCAGATGGATTCCTGGGTGTTTCATGCACAATACTCTAGGGGGAGGCCTGGGGCACACCCATTAACTGAAGATTATATTTTACTACAGGCTTGGGAAAGCTTTAGAGTCCCCATGCGTTCGTAGTAAAGATAGAGATGGAGATGGATGTGTAGAGATCAGCAGCAAAAAGTGAAGATGAAAGTAAAATTAACATAAGGGAAGGGTTAACTTCTCTATTGTTAGGTTATGATATTAAATGTATCATCGTAAAATAATTAGCTGTATACAAAGTCTCAAGATGAAGCTGTCTGAAAACACATTATCCTCATCAAAAAACGTTCAACGCTGCATTTCTTTTCTTTCCATTGCAGTAGCAGCATTTATGTTGTGTGAGGGAGAGAGGAAGAGGGAGCTGCTGGCAGAGACAAAGCAACAAACAAGAGGAAAAAAGGGTAAAGACACAAAAATGGAGGTGACAGTGGTGTAAATATGTCAGTGTGGATGAGCCAGGTAGCGGGGGAGTTGACCTTGGTCATAGTTTAAGACCTGTCTCTTATCCAGCCAGTGAGCAGCGCTGTGTGCCATTTGTCTGCACACAGTGAAATAGTAGTCCTCCTCCTTTTTTCAGCCAGCCTAGCTTTCCTTTTAGTCTCTTTGTGCCTTTTTTAATTAAATTAATTATTCTAATTTTATCTCTTTTAAGTTTATTTCCACAATCTTCAATTTAAATCCCTGTAAATCCTTTGGCAGAAGGGTTGCATTGTTAGTCTTGACCAGAGAAAACTCTATATATTTTTTGTATGTCACTGAAGACAAAATGGGGGGAAGTGGGGCAAACTTTACAGGTGCAACACATGTTCATTGGTAAAAGTTTCATGTTTCTGCATGGCCATGTGAGTCATGTCTTTTTTTAAATGATGTTGTACCTACATCTTCCACTTTATCATGTGCATCATTCTCACAAATAAAAAACATGTTTTTTGTATCATTGTTGGGCAGTGTTACAGCACCACCGACAGCCCCTGCACACCAACTGCCCTGCAACCTGTCGTGTGGACTCACATTTTTAAAAATCGTTTTCAAACATATACGTTGCTCTTCTTCGTGTGGACACGGCCTACAACTTTAGGTGTTCTTTGAGTTCAGTGCAATATTTGAATCCTTCTGGGTAACCTAAGCAATATAGTTCATATCTGTACCTTAATCCCAATGAAGCTGTATCCTTGGCGGCTTTGGATTATCAGGTCTGGGTTGTGCACTTATACCATGGCCAGAACATGTGGGAAATACTTCATCTTTCTAAGGTATGAGTACATAGATGTAATTCTTATAGATCTTGCAACAGATGCATGTCTGTTCCTTTATAGTTTATATATTTTTCCCATTCAGGCCCCCTGAGGGTAAACTACTGAATGTAGATCCATGGCTTCTTGTGTTTTTTTCTCTCTCTGAAGTCACAGTTCAGGCTACCAACTCTTTCCTGCCCTGGTACTGTTTTTTTTTTTGATTTTTTAAAAAAATGTTTAGAGAGCTTGTGGATTTTTGCGTTATGGGAGAAACAGCGGAAGTGGCAGAGAGATTAAGGCATGACATTAAACAAAGGGCCTGACTGGGAATGTATACGTTTTTAGAGAAATAACTGTTGTGATAAAACTAAGTAATGTATATATTTCTACCTAAAGGTATTACTGAGAAAAAAAAACTTACAGCGGAGGTCATCAATCACAAGGGCTTGCCTACGCAACCTACAGCAAAATTTCCATGGGCAGGAATTGTGAAAGCTCTTCCTGTATGGTATCAGTTATGACTCTAAAAGCCGCTGTTGCTAATTGCTTTTGCTCGGGGGCACAGTGATTGTTGAATTGGTGGAGGAGTTTAATGTTCTGTTGCTTCTCTGGTTTCCTGCAAACATTGTTTCATAATCCTTTGAGTTCCTAAAATTCAATTTGATGCCAAACAATGTGCATGATCTGCATAAGGCAGTTTATGCTTATAACTGTTTTGCTCATCTATCGCCAGTGTTTGCTGGAATTAGACTGATGTTTTCTTAAGAAATTAGGATTAAAAACACACTCCTGCTTTTGTAATATGACCTACTAATTGTAGCAAATCTTGTTAACATTGTGGAAAAATGGTTAAGGGACAAGTGGAAGCTTTGACTTGATGTAGGACTTTACTCAATTCTCAGTCAGGGGATGTAATAATAGATTTTGGGTCATTGTCATGTTGCACGGTCTACTTCTGCTTCAACTTTAACTTGTTTTACAGATGGTTTCACATTTCTTCAAGCACCTGCTGATACACTGAAAATGATGATGGATTCTGTTCAGGTGAGCTGGCCTGATTCTGGAGCAGCAAAGCATCCACTACCATCACACTTCCAGATGTTTCACAGCTTAAATAAGGCTCTTTTTCAAGAATGCTGCATTTCTTTCAAGCCAGACATGTCCTTTTTTTTTCCTCTTCAAATTTCAGACTTCTAAAAAGGAAAGAGGAGAGAAACCCTGGTCTTTTTCTGTGTTCTCTCTGGCTAAACTTAGTCTGGATTTCTATTTTTCACATAAGGCAGAACTGTATTCATTCCAAAAACAAACAAAAAAGATCCATAAAAAGTTTTTATGGCTGCATGTCTGCACAAAGTGCATGGTAGAGACATACCCTTTTATATCAACAGAGCATACTCTTGGTCCCTTAAAGGGACAGTTTTATGTGCTTTCCAGGCACATTGTGTCATTTTATAGCACAATCAAATAACTACTGTAATTTCCGGACTATAGAGCGCACCCGATTATAAGCCGCACCCAGTACATTTTTAAAGGAAAAAACATTTTGTACATACATAAGCCGCACCTGTCTATAAGCCACATGTGCCTACATATAGACGGTACACAGAAAGAGTTTTCAAAGTTTTAATAATATACCTTAGCTTTTCTTTCCAAACAGTGCCTGAGATGCGGCAGTAACACAACAGCAATACGGTAGCATAGCACTAACAGGGCTGGTTAAAAAAAACATACCAGTAACAGTCACTGAGAGCCGTCTTCATCTTCCTCCTGTGCACTGAGAAGTGTTAAGTTGCATTAAACTTGAGTCTTCCTCGACACATATATTCCACCTGTCTCACTCTTACCTCTTCTGCTCGAGCGCCCCCTGGCGGCCGTTAGAAAAATGCATAAATAAGCTGCATCATTGTATAAGCCGCAGGGTTGAAAGCGTGTGACAAAAGCTGCAGCTTATAGTCCGGAAATTACGGTATGTTACTATCAGTCGTTATATGACTTAAAAAAATTTACTTCATAATATAACACTTTCAAAATGAGCCTGTCACTTTAAAAAACTCCTGCTCTTTCTGAAACTCACTCCTCTATTAACCCTTTAACAGCTTGTATTATAAGCTCAGCAGATGCACAGTTCCTCCAGGTGTTTGCTAATTGCTGCTTGCTAGTCTGGAGGAGCTGAGGGGGTAGTCACGTTGAAGGTTTGCTCTTTGAGGTGGAAACTAGGAAGCTTGGAATCTGTAGCCTTGCGGGGAACCTGTGTCTCGAAGGCAGAGCTTTGTCCACCCAGGCATTTTGCACAGCTGTTTGGTTGCCCTGGAGATTAAAGGATTTCTCAAACATGCATGAGAGAATCATGGCAACACTTTAGGTACATTTTAACTTGATGTAAAACTCAAAAAAGGCAATTTTGCATAATACTGCCCCTTTAGGGACTGAGGTGACTTCTTCTCAGGTGATAAGCATATTAGCTCATTTAAATTTATTTTTATACAAAAAGATTGAACAGAGTACCATAAAATGTAAAATAAAAAAATAAAACTGAGGGAAGGTACTGTCAATTTTTTTTAATTAACAACCGATTTCATGGATTTTTCTCTTTTTCTTTTCACTTAAGCAAGTTTTTACAGTGCCAAAAAAGTGTGAAATACCCCAACATAAACAGCAATCTCTTCATATCACTATATATTGCTGTGCAGCTTATGGTGCTGCTTATTATGATAGATAGAACAGACTGTTGTGCTTTGCATATCTATTGATTGTGTTAACTTTCATTGCTGCTCTGAAGTTTGTATAATGTTGTAAATGTCAGGGCTTCTTTTTCATTTGAAATTATTATTTTTTCGTTACCCTTCCTGCTGTGCTGCGTGGCAATAAAATGAACATAAAATACAGTAAAGCTGAACAGGGATTCAATCTCTTTCCAAATCTGTCACCAAGGTTGCATTGTGTGTACGTGTCTGTCCATTTATGTTTGAGAGCTTGTGGATGTTTGTGTTTTTGGAGCATGCATGCACATATGGGTACTTGTGTTCAGATCTATGTATCTGCAATGCTTCATGTGATACAGGAGCCAGGATTAATGTTTCGCTGTCACGACGCTCCACATGATGAAGTACTCAAATTTCTGGAGGATGGAAACAAGCAAATCAGACGTGAGAGGAAAAGACACATGGAAATGAGCGAGACAACAAGGAGAAGAGAATTTATGTCTTGGAAAAAAAAAATCTTTGTAAGTAAACCTCATTGACAGCTTTTTCTGCTAGTTATTATTACTCTTTTTTAAATTAAAATTTAAAATCTTACTTTTATTTCTTCCTCACTCTCTTGTTAAAATCTTCCTTGCTCTTCTACATTTCTAAAAGTCTTTCTGTCTCAGTGGTCCTTTATTGGTTCAATTTATTGGTATGTTTTCAGTCTTTTTAATGAACTGAGGGAGAGCACAGCGATGTGGGCTCGGTACTGCCCCCTATCAGTTTGAAATGGTACTTTCTGTCACATCCTATGCATTTTCACTGCATATTTATGGCCGAACAGAAAGACTAAATAAGTCACACATTCATTAAATATTTATACAGATTGTGGAATATCAGGATATGTAATCATAATATAAAGACAGACAGCAATGGGTGTTCACCAAGTGACTACATTAGTTAGTTACTGTTTATTCCTTTATGACCACAGATTGGTTAACTTTTAAAATTAGATAATCAATATAGTCACCAGATCCCAACCCAACAGAACCCCTTATTGCAGTTAGAAGAGGAGATGCACATCATGGATGATTGTCCAAGTTAGTCTGTATTGGAGTTAAAAAGAAATTATTTTAGAACTAATTTCTGTTTTTCTTCTCCAAATACAAGCTGCAACAACAAATCATAATGCTCTGTTTGACTAATAATCGCTCTTAATGAGGCAGTAATGATAGCGGGAGTAAATCATTGACTTCAGTATTTACACAAACAACACTGACCTCAAAAAGTGCTACGTAAAATTACCATCAAAATTATTGAACTTAACCCTGCCAAGTCAAGTTAGAGTGCTTTGCTAAACACATATTGTAACCTGAAAAGTGCAGAAGTGGCAGATAGTTTAATCGCTACTCTGAGGTGTGACAGGTTGTCTAAAGGTCCAGCTCACTGCAGGGTAATGAGAGGAAAAGTGTGACTGTGTGTTCATGCCTGAGTAAGCGAGGATGTGAGAGAGAGAGGGAGAGAATTTCATCCTTACAGGAAGTAGATCATCGGTGCAGCTGGTAAACCTCTGGGTTGCCGATGGAAACGCCAATCAGACCGGATGAAGCCATCCTACTTCCTGATGCGAGTCCAGATTAAACCTGTAGGAGTGACCTCTGCTGTCATTGGCACACACACCTACAACAGCCTCATGGAAACACACACACTTATTCTCAGTGTCACACACACACTGGGATGCTAATTAAACTCAGCATAAAAGTGACAGACATGCACAGACTGTTGTGTTTCTGTTACCCCAGAAGGGCATTAAACTTTCTTACACTTTCATTTCCTGTAAATCTCCTCTAGCTTTATAACTGGGACTATAACTCACCTAATTTTGACTGTAACCTAAAAAAATAACATTATCTAATGAATCCAAAACCTGATGATTTATGTTATGGGGACTGACTTGGTGTCCCCAAAGAGAAAGCAAATTCCCTCAGTGTGACTATGTAAACAGATTTATGTCCTCACAGCAGAAGTAATGCAAAAACACACACACAACCCGCACACACAAACACACTAAGGTGTTAATTAAACAATGTGACAGGTGATGTCATTCCCCTGTGCCAACTCTGACAGAATAACCATCCTGTTGCCCACTGTGACAACCAGCTGCCACCTCTCCTATGTCTCTCTCACACACACAAAGGAACACACTCCAGCACCATTTCATTAACATGAGAGAATCCATCTTACTGGTCTGCAAGCCACGCGTTTGGGTCCAGGGACTCCAGGAAAAATAAGTACAAGATTTCCAAGGTTGACCGTGAAGAAATTCAGATCAGATGTTTTGTGCAGTACAGATTTTGTAAAGGTTACTTACAGCGTGTGTTTTAATTTATACAACTTTGTCATCTTGCAAACACTGGCAACAACTGACTCACCTCAAAAGGGTCTTAAAATATGGATGTAAGTCCTTAAATATCCAAGCATACTGAGCCACAAAAAATAAATAAAAATAAAAAAAATCAACATTCAAGCAGCGAGTTATGAGAAGAGGCGTAACAATACATACAATTTAGGACCTAGGACACGAGGCGGTTGTATGTATTTTCAAGACACAAAAAAAACCCTGCTACCTTCAATTATAAAAATGTTGAATATATCAAACATAACTTGTAATAAATTTGACTTTGCAATTTCATGCCTTGAAATTGGGCCTGTCTGTTTGAGACAGACCTTCAGAAATGTACAAACTGACTGAACTCAATAATTGTCTGTCTGAAATCAAATTATGGCCTTATAACAATTACAAGGATTCAGGATTTTTTTTGTCATACCACCTTTGCTTGTTTGTGGTACAAAATTCAGACTCAGGTCAAAGGTTAAGAAATTTATGTGATACATAGATATGCATATTTAAAAAAGTGTGTGTTTAAATAATTTATTAGATGAAGCTGAATTAGGTGCAGCTTGAGTTCAATGAAAACTGGTCTCACAAATTTGAGTGGCATTTTTGACAGTTCCTTGTCTTTTGACATTCATTGTGAAAATTCTTGTTCTGAACTGTTTAAATCATTTAAGGAACATCTCTGAGTTGAGGCCATTCGTGTCACAGACAAAGCTAGAAATTGTTATTCATGCTTTTGTAGACATTTTTATTCACACAGGCTTTTGCTTGATTTAATGTTTTTTTTTGTTTGTTCTTTGTCTTAATTGTTTTGCCTTTGTGAAGCATTTTGTGATCTATATGTCTATGAAAAGTGCTATAGAAATAAAATTGTACTTATTTATTTTTTTTAAGAAGCTCCTGCAGTTTTTTCACCGCCAGTATGGGAACACAACAATGTTCATCCATTATGCCGTTTACGTCATTCTTAAAAACACTGGACCGAGACGTAGTTGGTATGAAGGTGCCTTGCTTGCCATGAAAATATTATGTGTTAAGTTCAGTACCAATGTGCAGTCTTTGTTTTTATTGTTTTTTTTTTACTGTTGATTCTATGTTGCATTATGTTTCTGTTTTTGATGTGATGTAAAGCACTTTGAAATGCCTGCTGCTGAAATGTGCTATACAAATAAAACTTGATTGATTGATTGATTTAGTAGTATCTATTGTCATAAGTTGGTGTCTGATGAACGATGTCAGAGCTAGAAAGTGATTCTTCTCTGAACTTTTCATGGCTGTTTTCCCACTGTGACTGACAAGAACCAGATTTTTCATCAACCTCTTGCTGCAGAAGGCGTCACTTATGTTGCTGGTAAAAGACAGGCTCAAATGGTTCTGTTCCTTGCCAGAATTTCTTTGAAAGCACCTGCCATTTCTCAGTCACTTTCCAACGACAACTTTGCAGATGGTTCTGTGCAACGAACCATCTGGCATGTTAGGTTTACATTCATGTGAGGGCCCAGTCTGCTTAAAACAATCCATTGCCTTCGATTTGGGTGGAGTGCTGCTTTCTGTGATGGTGGTTTGAGTCAGTTATGCATCAACCTAAAATCTAAAGTTTATGTTTACTTTTTATATCTCTGGTAACTCTTTCAGGGCACTTGTTCTATGTCTGATGCTTTTTGGAGCATGTTCTCCACTTTGTGATTAATTTCTCAATTGTTATGGGCTTAATATGTGACAATAGTAGTTATTTGGATTGTGGGGCTAAAAGAATTCTCTCTTCTTTTTTCCTTGTCTAAGCGGGTGTGTTTTTATGCATTGGAGAATTGATGCACGCTTGGATTTGTGCCTCCCATGTTAATAAAGCCCACAGATATAGCTGTCAGCTTGCAGTGTTTATACAGGCTCAGGGCCAAATGCTCAGATATCCTCCCTGACTTGCTGTCTCAATCTATCTACATCTTTCCATCTGTCTCCCTTTTCCCTCATCATCGCTTCCTGTCCACATCTGCTTTCTTGTCTTCACTGCCAAGATACATGCGTCTCTTGTCATCTGTTGAAGTGTCTTCTTTTGACACAGCCATGTCCATGGGCATTAAATCTTTTATAAGAGGTGTTTTGGGTTTTTACAAAGTGATCATAAAGGATAAGGGATAGTCACACAAAAAAATATTTGATCTTTAATTATTCTCTCACTAACTCAAATTTGACAGTTTTACTAGTCAATAGCAACAATTTTCAACTATTTATGGTTTTTAGTCCACTGCATGTGCAATAGCGACAGTAGAAACAAAATTTCATCCAAATTTATTTTAAAACTTTGGTTTGTATTTATGTTTTTGAAAAATATAAGCAAAATACTCATACAAGTTCTGAGCTTTTAGCATGTCACAATCTTTTTCTCTAATATCTCAGCAAGATCTCCAATTCTGTAGGATGGCATGTTGCTGAAGATGTTTAAATCTGTAGCAGGAACCGAAAGGATTCCTATGTTCTGGTAAATAAACTTGAACAGCCAAAATCCATTTGAGTTTTAATGCAGACATGCAGCTCAATGGGATAAGTGAGTCTCAGCAACAGTTGACTGAGTAACACAAGTGTTTCAGTCAGAGAGGCACTGTGAAAGAGACTATATTATGGGAAATTGCTCTTTCGAATATGAACATAATTATCCCCATTGGTCTCAAGAATTTTGTTTCAGCAAAACATATGACCTATATTGTTTTATTAACTTTCTATCTTTGGTCATTTTGCTCTGTTCAGCCTTTTTTTGAGCTTTGTTCAGAATGAGCTGTTTCAGGGCCTTTTGTTGTCAAATAAGCTGCTGGCCACTCCCCCCAACTCAACATTTACACTCACATGAGAAAGTGGCTACAAGTATACAACCATACATATTTGAAAAGCAGAAGTTGAGCCTCCTGCACAACCAACAAGAATGCAGCAAGTGGTTTCTGGCAGCCATTGCATGTCGTATACTGTGGTAAAATCCGCTAGCCAAATGAGCTGGAGCTCCGCTGAGGTTACTAGGTGATGAGCAGAGCTCCAGTGGGGTTGCTCGGTAACAGGCTGGGATGTTCTGGGGTTGCTAGGTGAGGAGGTTGGGATTCTCTATGGTTGCTAGGTGAGGGGCAGTGCCAGTTGATTTGTAACGTCACATTCGGAAGGTTTTTGAAATGAGAAAGCATCAACTTATGATTAAAACACATCTGGGTGTTTTTATTAAAACACTTGCTTTTAGAAACAGAAGAGACCCAAATAAAAGTACAAAAACTTGCAAAATGCTTAATAGGAATGCCCTTTAATGCTGTTATTTTAGCATTAAAGGGCTAAAATAATAGATACAGATCATTTGAATTTAACTCTATTTTGGGAGTAAACAATGTTGTTCCAAATAATTTGCCACCTGGCGCCTCCTGTGTATTTGCATTTGAGTCAATTTTGCTATTTACCACAGATATATTTGTTCATAAATCAAAAGTCTTGCAATAGGGTGACACAACCTTGCACTTGTTGATGGAGGGAATGTGAGGCAAAGTGGTTTGTAGGGTTCCTTCGTCTCCTTTAAAACCTCCACTGACTCAGTCTTTCATCATTTGACTATGAGAATGACAACCTTTGCCATCTCAGTATATCTTCATCTGCTCTATGTCTATCTTCACTTATTTTGTGACACACTCTATTGAGGGTTCACAATTCCCTCGTATTTCTGCCTATTTCCATTTTCTCTGGTCCTGTCTCTGTGGATTCGTCTTTGTCTTTTTGATTGTTTCTTTTTTTTATCTCAACACCCGTCTTCTTTGGCTCTCATATTATACAGTTGTTGTCTCTTGATTCTACCACCACATCTTTTTTTCCTATCACCCTGTCCTCATCTTTACTGCCTGTCTTTTGCTGGCTGTCTCTCTCAGTTTTTCAATTTCACCTCCTCCCTTTTTCACTCACTGTGTAAATCCCCTCTTATCCACTCCCAGTAGCAACTCACCACATCCGGCTTTCTTGTTCTGTCACTATGGATATTTGTTCTAGATTAACCTGTCAGGCTCCTTTCCACCTCTCCTCTCTCTTCCCTTTTCACTCATATTTCACGTTTCCAACCCCCTTTTGTCTTTCAATCTGCCTTTCTTCCTTCCTTCACCGTTTTTTTCTTTGCATGTTTTGGTGCGTCGTCTCCGCCCTCCAGAGACCTGCAACATCAGTTTAAGAGGGCATCAGAGCATCTTGTCCAATAAAATATAAATGTCTGTCTCTCTTTTTCTCATCTTGCCCTTCACCTCTCTCCCATTTGCACAGAAAAAGAAAAAAAGGAACCTGATGAGCCACCAACTGCAAGCCAATTCCCAGGGATGACATGCATGTTTGTGCCGTACCAATTGCAGTTTGCTTTTCATCTGTGGGATAGATTGATCTCTTGACCCACTACTTCTCTTTCTCCTTTCATTATTTTCTCCTTATTCAACAGCTTTCCTCCTCTATTTGTCACAAGCCTGTCCATCAATTTTCACAAAAAGTTAAAAAAACTAACTATTTAGTTTATTCTGACATTTTCTCATGTTTTCTATCAAGGTTTAACCTCATTCAGTTCATGTGTTCTACATGCTGTATTCAATTTTAGACATGCTAAAACCTAAAATTGTTCCATATCCGTTCCATTAAATTTTAGAATTTTTTTTCTGAAAAACATCAATATGTGTACTCGTATATTTCATAAATTGCACATTAAAAAAGTAATTTAGGCCTAACAGCCACTTGTACTTCAGCAGTGAGTCAAATTATAGAGCATGTTTGGAAGTCAACGAGGCAATTTCTCATGTTGGTTATCAGAATAAATTAGTCTTCAAGGTTTTTTTCCCCCTAAATTTGGCACAATTTATCTGAGTGCATTCTCAACATTTTAAATTGTGAAATACCTTTATTGCAATTTTGAATTTATTAAATCTCTTCTTGGAACTGTTATGAAAATCTTGTGTGGTTGATATTTTGAGTCAGCGTATATGTTTGCATTCGTAATGTGGACTTCGGTCTGTATGTGTGGATCTGACTGCATGGCCCTGAGGAATTTCTGCATTTGTGGGTTTTCTTTACATGCATTTGTGTGTCAGCGCGGTTGTGTTTGTTAGCGTCATTATGTGTGCTTCTACAGTAAGATGTCTTTGTGTGTTTGCTTCACTGGGTAATTAAAGCAGAGTGTGCCAAGCCAGCGACAATGTAATACCACTCTAATCATCTTCAGCTATCCCATCTGTGTGCCCAACATGAATCTCTTTTTCAAACAAACAGATACTTGGAGCCAATGCTCAGATTTTTATTTATTTATTTTTTTTTTGGAATGGCACAATACACAGCGGGACAAAAAGAAATGGTGTCATTCAGTTAAAGGAAAAAAAATTTTTTTTATATAGACATAAAATAACATTTTCCTTATTTAGCATGAAAACATTGGCCTGTTACATTACTGTCCATATGTAAGAGCTTAGTTTTCCATATTCTTTCTTTAAAAAAATCAACTTTTAAAACAAACTGCTGTTAAACCTGCACATAATTTCAATAATTTTGTATTGTCCATGAAAAACAGGCAGCCGAGATACTCTGATTTATGTAGAGGTAAATAATAATAATACATCAGGTGCATAATTACACCATCATTGCTCAGCATTTGAAGGGAAAATTCCAATTACAATCATGATAAATTAAACTGAAAATAATTTAGAAATGTAAAATTTCAAAAACTCAGCGTTCAATGGCGGTTATAGAAGTTCAACAAACTTTTCAGATGAGCTGTCCAATAAGGATGTGACCTTTCAGAGGAAAGTGGTGGACAGCAAAGCAAACTAGAACTAAATGTTTGTTTGCACCAGAGTGAAAAATGTGAAGCACAGAATTGTAAATACACAATATAATGGAGGGGTGCTCAACAACTCCTGGTCAGATCTGAGATGAAGATCTGACCAGATCTGTCAATCTAAACGAACATCAAAAATATTTTAGTGACTGCATGCATTAATTTTTGTCTTATTTTTTAATGTATAGATATAACGTATAAATGTGTATTTATTAGTTGAGGTATTTTGCGAGGCTAAATTCTGCTTTTTCAGTTTTGTCTTTGTTTTTTGTAAGCATAATGGATCAAAAAGAGAAACTCAAAATATTAGTTGTTTGACATTAAAGTTTAAAAAGTGACTTGCGAAAGTTATTTTTCATGATAATTTTACTAAAAATAAACATTTATTAAAAGCAAGAAACCAGAGAGAGAAATGTTTAGACAACTATCTTAAATTATGTGACCTTACTTCTCGCTCTCGACCCTACAATCTTCTTTTACCATCCTTCTGCTACCATTTCTCAACTCTGCCTCTTAGAAATTGGATTGAAATATTTCTGTCCGCCCACAGCTCACTGCTGTGTCCAACAGGCTGAACACGACACTGACAGCCCGTTTAGACAGACTGTCAATATTATGTTGATTTTTAGGCACAATTTAAAACCCTGGTGGATACTTTGATTGGTGGTCTCCAGATTTGTGCACTTTTACCCTCTAAAGGAACTAATTCAAAGTTCAGTTCATATTGATAAAAATGAAATAATTTTTGTTCAGCCTCCAACTAAAAAATACAGATCACCTCTTATGATTAAATTCAGTATTTATGTTTATCCAACTTGTGTACATAATGCAATCTTCATGATGTGAAGTTTAAGGAACACAACATGATGACTATCGTTACATGTGGAGAAAAAGGGGGAGAAATGAAGATGAAGTTAAAGGTTTGGTACATTTGCTCCAAATGGAAAATAACCCTACTAATAATCAGCTAAAGTGATTATTAGTATTTTAAAGACAACTAAATCAAAGTTTTGGCTTGGTCGTCACAAAACCTTGATCTCCGTCCAGTTGATAATTTGTGGACAGATCTGAAAATGAGGCAGCTACAAACCTGACTGAGTTATACTGGTTTTGTCCGGAGGGATGGGCCAGAACTCCAAACGAATTATCGTGACAAGCTTGTGGAAAAAAAACAAAAACATAACATTTGACCTCTAATGTTGAAAAACGTAATAAATAAATCTCCGATATAGTCTTTCTTTCATTATTGTGGTATTTGGCAAACAGAAATTATTTTAGTAATTCTACCTGGTCTAAAACAAAACAAGTTTGGTCTCATTTAACTTCAGACAGTGAGAAAAAAACATGTGAATGTGTTTTTTTTAATTCTGTGTTTGCAAACTTCTGGTTTCAGCTGTAATCTAACTCATCACTCCTACCGTCTAATTGTTAAGGCAAAATGATCTGCAACAAGATTCTGGCCTGTTTTGATTTTACTGCATAAAATGCATAAAATTATGACAACCCGGCATCATTCACCCGTTCTGTCCAGGCTCCTGGTCTCCTGATCAGCTGCCGACAGAAGAGCTCATTTAAAAATCTAATTCACAATCACATGGACAATGACTTACATTGACCCTGAAGACTCAGCTACACTCACGCCCACTAAACTCTTCCTTCTGTGTCACACGCAGACACGCAGTCTGTGCTCAGACGGTGTGCTCCCATGTGATTTTTACACCGAAAGGTTAATTTGAATGAAACGAGCCCAAGGCTGCGACTGAGAATCGGGGGTTAGTGAGATTGGGAGACCAAAAACGGCGAAGAAAGAATGAGACATGAGTGTTAATGCAGTTCAAAAGAGGCACCCACTTTAACGAAGACAGCAAGAGAGACACCAAGAGATGGGAAACAAGGAGAGAGAGCGACTCAAGCTCTCTGAAGTGATATTTAATTAGCCCTGGATGACTAGCTTACTCGGTAGAAAAAGGCCACTCTCTCTGCTCACTTCTCTCCTGTCAAGTACCCTGTTAGCAAAACGTCCTCGAAGGCAGATGGAGAGGGTGGAGGGAAGAAGAAAAAGCAACAGACGGAGAGACAGAGAACGAAAGAAATTGACAAAATGATGGAAATGGATATAAAAAGTAAGATAATGAGGTGAAATTAAAAGGGAAATAGAACCAAAAGAACATATTGTACAGTTGTTTCATTAATTATTCCATAGTCTACACAAAGTTTTCCATAAAAAAAAAACAGCAAATATTTTTTCTTGATTTTGTTTAAAATAGATTTAAGACAGAAAGATTCTGGACTTTTTACCAAGAGATCAGTCCACAACAGTTTAGTTACAATATGCTGAGGCACGCCTCTGCAATGTAAACAGAAATGGCAGTCATGCACCGAGGCACTCATCTTTAGGGATGAGCATTTTCAGTGCCCCGTTCTGAAGCAGAAACTTGTGTCAGAGCTGAGCAGGCATAGAGGTTTGCTATTCCTAATGTAAATAGATTCAGTGCATTTACTTTTATAACCCTGAAATGAAAAAAAAAAAAAAAAAAAACAAGCAAAAAAATAAACAAAAAACACTTTGTATCAGATTTTCTTATTTATGGTCTGCAGCCTATAAATGTTTACATTCATACGCAGACGAAGGAGTGGAGACAATGTTGTGACATATGGTGGGACATTTAGTTTACTGCCAGAAATTTAGGAAGTTAGATCATTTTCCTTTACCAGCTTGCTTGGCAAGCTTAAGCATGCTAAAAAAAATATGATTATTAGTAGCTTTTTTTTTATTTTTATGAAACAGCAAACAAAAAGTTTTAAGGTGGAACGTACAAAACAAAAAGCAATACAATCTATTTTTAGGTTATAGATTTTTGTTTTAGAATTGAACAAAATCAAATAGTGATACTTGACAAACTTATAAAATTAATATTTCATCTTTGAACATACGTACAAGCCCCGATGTCCTGTCACTTTGCTGTTATTCTATTCTATTCTATTCTATTCTATTTCTAAATAAATCAGGAAACACAATTTCCATCAAGTTGTAATTCCTGCAAATGTCTAGTCTAAAATGACTCACAAGTAAATTGCAATTGTTCTATGTTGCTCTAGAAGGCATTTTACTTTGTTTTCCTTCCACCACCACATCTGAAAATGTGGTTTTCAGATGAAGTTTCTGAAATACAGCATGTCTGCTGCTTTTACACCTGGTAAAAGCAGCAGTAGTTGTTGGAGCTCTATTACAGCTTTGAAGCTTCCTTGCTTGAAACTATCCATGCTGGAAGTCCATGTTCCCATTTTCTCTTTAATTTACTGCCTTGATTGGCCAGCTGTGTAGAGGTGATTGCACTGTTGGTAGTGCAATGCTTTTTAAATACTTCATGGATTGAAATACAACATAAAGTCCAGTATGAGCGATAAAACAAGAAGCTTTAATATTCTTCCAGCAGTGAAATGCAGGTTTACGGCTTTGAAATGTCTAAACAAAAACTGTAAACAATGCGAAACCTTTTCCACACCTAGAGAGAGAAAAGAAAACTTCTCCTATTCTCTTTATTTGATTTACTCCATTGGATTTGGGTTTGGCTTTGACTAGACCATTGGCTGTGAGTTCAGTCTTTTGCAGCACAGTGGTGTTAGTCCTAAAGTTCTTTCCTGCACATTTTAGATCCTCCACTATTCAACACAGCACAATCAAATGAATGGTTAATTACCAGGCCTATGTAGACTGTGATGACATGAGAAGATAATCGACTGTGTTACAGTCAGGACACATCTTCAGTGTTCTGTTTGTTGAAAAAAAATAAAATAAAATCTTGAGGTCTTCCAAGAACAGCTGCATTGATATTGTTATTAATTTACTCACAAATTATCTTTATTAATTTGGTGACTTTATATGGGAATTTGTTTTATGTAGAGGCATTAGAGTAAAAGGGGCTGAACACAAATGCACAATGTCTTCACCGCAAAGCTGATTTTACAATTTCGCCTTTTACAGCAGTCACTCTAAAGCTGACTGAAATTATTTTAGATGATTTATTTTCACTTGCAAGTCCATTCTATCTGTAGTGACAGTTGTAGTGACGTCTTGCACAGTTTTCAATTCATGCTTCTGTCAGTGTACTTGCCAAATTTGCTGCAACTTGCGACAAACATTTGAAGATTTAAATCTCTCTGAACTGTTGAATTTGGAGCCAACAAAGAACACATCTAGAAGAAAACACATCAAGAAGATTTCAAGTGAGCTTCACATTCTGCCTCAAAGGAAGCAAGCAATTCCAGTTTCAAATGGCTTTTCGATCAAGTAGCCCTTTCTAGTTTCCTTCTTGTTCCTCTAAAGGACTATCACACTACAAAAGTTTGTAAGCATCTTATGAGGTTTTGGAAAGGTGTCACTTCAGCTACACATCCACGTCCATTTGGCATCTTGGTGTCTGAGCTGTACTAAAGCTGAAACTAATTATTTGTTCTCAGACTGAAAATCTCCATTGTCAACTGATCTCTGTAAGTCTCATAAAATGTACTTTGGTCAGATTTTTATGGTAACATAACTGAATATATAATGAAACAATTAAAATCAATCTTAAAAGTGACCTATCATGCTTCCTTGAACAGGTTTGGATGGGCCTGCTGCCCACAACTCCCAACTCAACATTTATACTTGCATGCGAAAATGGCTGAAAACAATTATACAACCGTACATCTTTGAAAAGCATTAGTCGAGTCTCCTGCACGACCACCAAGAGTGCAGCAAGAGATTTTTGAATGGTAAATCAACAACAAACCATGTGTTTTCCAACGCACACTGTGTGCTAGCAGCTGGTTAGCACATAGCTAACCAGCTGTGTGCTGGTTTTTCCAAATGTGCTTGAGCTTCTCTGGAGTTGCTAGGTGACATGCTGGGATTCTTCTTTGGTTGCTAGGTGACAGCACAGTACCCGTCCAATGTGACTTAACAAGCAAAATGGCTAATTTTCAAGACACCAAGAAACATTAACTTATTTATTATGATTGAAAATTAATAAATGATTATTATTTATTATGTTTATTTTAAAAGATGCAGGCATGTGCATGTTTTGCTTAATGTTCCTTATTGTCCGATGTGCTTTATTTATGGAAAAAAGATTGAAAATAGACCATTCATTGATAGTTTGCCTTATAATCCAGTGCGTCCTATAGTGTGGAAAATATTTTAGATGTTAGCAGTCTCTTGGAATTTTTAGACTTTATTTTGTCCTAAATTGTAGGCAAGAAAGAACAAAACCTGGTTTAACCTGAAATGTTTGATGATTACAGAGTGATATAGACTTTGATAAACATACTTTTACAAGAATGTATTCTCCAAAAAGCTTTGTACTTTGTTCTAAAATGTCTGACGATCATTAAGGAGCTAATATTTTAGCATGCTAGCCATTTAAAATGAAATGAATCATCTGGCACGTTGGGTTACAGTGGCATTCCTCTTTGCAGACATGCTGTATTATTATTGTAGCATGTCATTTTTATTCATTAAATTCATGTGTAGGATGCGTCTGACATTTTTGCTGTGCTGGAATTGGAGAAGTGCAAGCTCTCGTCTCTAATTTGTGTCAGCAATTACAGCAAGCTGTTACCTTATGCAAATCAAAGCATTGCAGATGTCCCCTGTAAACAGTTACTTAAAAACCGTCCTTCCATCCAAATTGTGCATATTTGCGTCCCGAGTTTCTGTTTCTATCAGATTCACAACCACGCCCTCTTCCTCCCCGTCTGCCTCGCAAACTGCAGATGGCTGTAGATGCAAATCCACAGAGGAAATAACACATATCCATAGAGAGTGGATTTACAATCTTTAAATATCAAGCTAAAAGACAGCTCTCACCCCCAAGGAAACACTTCAGCTCTATTTCTCTCTCATTTTTCTTTGTTTGTGTCTTTATTCCCACTATTTTTTTCTTCTTTTCTGTCTACACTCATTTCTTACATTCACCACCCACAGGATATACAGAGCTCTCTCCTGATTTTCTCATCACTCTTGGTCCTAAAAGCCAATTTGGAGGTCTCGCCTCCCAGACTGCCATGGGTCCACTGAGTTAGACCAGCAAAATGAACACTCAGCCTTTCCTATACGAGTAAGAACCTGATCACAAGTGTGCTTCTTGTTCATTAGGCTTTATTGATTTGTAAGCAATTCGATAAATTATTCATGAATCTCATCATTACCGATGCACAGACTCATAACAAGCTAAAGCTTAAAAGCTTTTTCTGCTGTTCTTTGTCATCTTGCTGGACTTTCACTGTTCCTCAATTTTTTTTGGCAGTCCAAATATGGGACAGTTGTAATACAACTTAGTAACACGGTTGGTTCTGTGGATCCATTTTCTTTGGTTGGGTGAACAAACTCCGGCCTAAGATCAGTAAGCTGATAGCGATTGATCAGTGGCGCACTGCTGGCGGCGTAGCCACACAGGCACACCCACCAGAAAGAAACAAACGCGCCCTGTGCAACTCTTTTATTCTATTGGCTGGGAGGTTGCTAGTCAACAGTAGATTTTTGTTTCAAGTGCAAACAGAAAATAATTCGCAAGCAAGCAGAGAGGTTCACAATCAGAGATTTGATCTGAGTAGAAACAAGTTGTGAGGTGAAAGGTTTGAGAAAGCAGAGTGAATATTTGAAAGAGAGCAGAAGTTTTGAGTACAAGCATTACTAGTTTTGAGAAGAAAGACATGAAGTCCTGCTTCCAAACTGAAAATGTAAGCACAAGTGTTAAACGTTTTGAGAACAAAAGACATGAAATCCTGCTTTCAGACTAAAAATGTGCGCTCTCAAATTATGGCAGAAATATTCCCCCATATACAAACAAGTGTCATTGAAAATCAGTTGCTGAGTTTCAAAACCAGCATCAGTTCACCAAAGGAATGTAAAAATGTAAAATGCTTGATGGTGGATTGGCTATTTGCTTTGGGGGGAGTAAAACTAAAAAATATATTGCATAAGGCTTGTAAAAACAAACATTGTAGAGTGAAGCTTTTGAAATTTCCATTAAGGAAATTCACTCTAAGGGTAAGTAAATGACTAAATGATCTTTAAAGCAGTGATTAGTTTAATCTGATTTATATTTAGGCATAAAACTGTTTAAACATCCCCTTTATTGGAGCCAGCGCTGCACACTGGCATCTGGTGGTTTGTAATATTATCTCACAGCAAAAACAGCGACTGGTTCAAATCTACACTGAGGTTTTCTGTGGGAATATATCATGTTTTCATGTGCATGCATCTCAAAGGCGCCAGCACTAACCCACCAGATAAGCAGAAAGTGTGTCTGCTGGGTAATTTCCAAACAACCTGATAAACCTGAAAAAGCTCATGAATGCATCATGTGAGAGCAGAATGACGAGTTACAGCTGATTAGGTGGATCGATTCAGCTGAAGGTCAAACACCAAAGGTTTACCATAATAACATAGGAACTGTGCAGAGAAGACAAGACAGAAAACTCACATTTATCTTGCGAAAGTGTTGACATTAGTATCTACTAATATTGCTTTCTCTCCTGCAGATATAAAAAGTTTCAGTTTAGACCACAAAAATATCTAATATAGGACGGTCTGTCTGACGTGCTGCTAACTGTTAGCTCTGACGACTTGTTCACTTTTCAACAAGCAATATAACATCTGTCTGCTACAGATGTTCCTGAAATTAACTTTATAAAGCTTCTACAGCTCCAAACTGGTCATTTATGGAAGCATTAAAATAGATAGATGGTTTTAAATCCATGCATTTTCTGCTTTATGCTGTTTACGTTTTCCAATTTTGCTAAACAGATACCATGTTCTGATAGAGCAAATACATGTGTCAACCCTGCTTGCCTTCATGTTTATCTCTTAATTAGATTTAAGGACTAATACATCAATCCCATTTACATGTAGTGCAACTCTTATGTATCTAAACATTTCAAAAACATCACAGTTGGTGTGACACACAAATTGTTAAAACAGATATTGTCTTAATATATATCTTAATAAGAGACACTGATGTGTTATTGGATGCATAAAGTCACAATATGTCCCCATTTATTATTAAGAGATTAATTTTTATGCAATGAAATGTAACAAAGTGATTTCACAGGAGTCTAAACAAGCAACAAACATGCAACATAAATCTTTTAAAAGTGTTGTTTCTAGTCTACTAAATTTATCTGGTTTATATATTAAAATTGTTAACTTATTTAGATAAATAAAAGTGTTTTAAACCTTTAAATGAGGCAAAATTAGAAAATGGTCTAAAATTATTGAACATGGAGGCAGAAAAATGACTTTTTTCTTAAAAGTGGGAGAGAAAACATCAATTGAAAGACCAAAGTTAAGCAGCACCATTTTAAAGGAAAGGAGAAAAATGTGAAACCCTTCAAGATGTGGTGATTTGTTAAGGCTAATCTGTAATATTTTTTATCTTGATCCACAAGTCTTCATAAATAAAATGTATTTTACTTATTTTGTTGATTTGCCACAGCTGATTTTTTTAATCTGTAAAAGTTGAGCTAACTGGTGTGGGAACCAGATAACTCCTAAGTGTTCTCTGATAACAGTTATCAGAAAAGGTTTAGGGTTTTCTAATCAGATGATTGACAATTTGACAGGTAAGTGGTAGAAAAAAATACTTCAAAGAATTTCACTCAATATCCCCAAATTGTCCAAATCAGCATATCTTATCAGTCATCAATCTGAGTTGAATTAATTATTAGAGATTCTACTAATTAATTTGGTATTTTGGTAAAGAGAAGACAAAGTAGAAGGAATGTAAGTGCGAGACAGATAGACAACAATCCATGCTTTGCCTGAATACAGCCAGCAGTCAAATAATTATATTTGAGCAGCCAACTGATTTTTTTAGATGTCTTAGTGTGTGAGAATGCTCACTCTGTGTGCTACTCGACTCATCTCTGGAGATATGAATATTAACGACCCCATTAGCAGACGCAGATGCCGGGCGATGCTTTGGTTGGAGTAACTTGGGGTGAGAAAGCAAGTGACATAATATAAAATATTGTCTGTGTGAGATCAAATTTTAACTTTTGTTCTGTCTGCTGGAGCCGCTGCCGAGGTCACAATGCTGAGGTGGAGCTTCACATAAAGTATGTTACTATCAGCTGGTGATACTTTCAGAGCCAGAGTGTCAATCCACACGAGGCAGCCTAATTGGATGTTAAGTTCTTCAAAGTGACACCATTAGTGAGTGCTTTCAGGTTTATTACGCTCACATGCTGTTTTTGACGATGTCTAACTTACTGAATTGCTGCTCAACTTTAGTTATCTACTTTTTTTTGTTAAAGAGAATGATTACAGAATTTGTGCATAAAAGTGAATACAAAATCTGAATAATAAAAAAAAAAAAATAGAAAAAGTCACAAAAAATTTTTTCAAACTAAACAACCTCTAAATGATTATGGATCATTTCTCAGAGTTCCCAAAACACCGGTTTGTAACAGTGGATATAAAACAGGTTCTGCATGTTATATTAATTTAAGGAGAAATTATAATTGTTTAAGAAGAGAATAGAATAGCTAGGAAGTTTTGTGAGAACGTAGATTAGAAAAAATTGCACTGAAATTGTTGATTATAAAAAATGCTTGGACATTTGTTTTTTTGCTGGACCACAACACAGAAAACTCAATGCTGGAAAAAAGTCTCCAAAACCACTGCTGATGTTGAGTGGGAGAAATTTGCAGGTAATTCCCACTGATTTACCATTTAATAGAAGTGTGGATTTCTTGAACCCACTTTTCACAGTCTGGCACATTAACATCTTATGAAACTCCATTTTACAGCATTTACTGTGATCAAGCTCATTCATAACCAAGACTGCCCTGAGCAGAAAAAAAGTTTCATCTTGTATTCTTTCTCGTCATGCTAATAATTAACTTTGTCTGTTTAGCATTTGCATTTCCCAATATTACATTTTCTATAATATTTTTCTCATTTGATTTTGTTTTATTACAGATAAGATCAACACAACATCAATGACAGGGAGAGTATCCACAGACAACAGAAATGAATTCACTCTGTTGCATTTTCAGGAAACACTATTGCCAAGAGATGTTAGTTACACAGTCAAGACGTCATCAGATGATTCGGATTTACACAAAGACATGCAAAGAAGAGAGAGAATTGTGCAAGACACTGCAACAAAGTGCACACAACTATTTCAAGACCCATCACTGCAGCTTAAAATGGACTAAAGACTGAGATAACGTTCTTTAATCCTCAGATGACGAAAGCAAGAAACTCAGTTCCACATATTCAAAGCGAACACTGTAAATAGTTTTCTAGAACAAAATATTTATCTAGATTTTAGTTCAACAACGAGAGAAAAACAGAAAAAAAAACACTGCAGTGGTTATGCTATCAAAAAATGCAAAAAGTTATATTTTTTGTGTGTATTCTGACAAACAGAAAATATTAACTTTTTAATTACACCTTTGCATGTATTTATTTCAAGAAAGTATACAGTAATGTTGAGGCTGCTTTAATCAATATCTTTAAAGTGGCATAAATAACTACGTCCATGGCTGGTGTCACTCACCTGCCATAAACACATAATTACCTTTTGAACGCACTCCCCCTCAGATACTTCACATCAGACGTCTCGCATGTTTCAGCCCATTGTTTGGGTTGAAAGGCCGACATTGACGTACTTTCTGATTTAATGATGTCATCCACAACAAAGAACAGTTTCACCTAATGAATAAACTTTTCACGCGTGATAAATGAAGTCTGAGAAATGAATACAAAAATGTCAATGTGCACATTAATATCCAATCATTTTGAAATGTACACCAAAACACAGCTGTGGAAAAAATGAAGAGCCCACTGCACTGAACCCCATTGAAACCTCCTGGTTATTCCACCAAATAATGATTTCTGAGCTCTTCCTGAGTTAAAACATTAGTATTGTTGTTTCTAAATGAACATAAACTTGTCTTCTTTGCATCATTTGAGGTCTGAAAGCACTGTTTATTTTTCGTTATTTTACCATTTTTCATTTTCTGCAAATAAATGCTATATTTTTGCTTTGAACTTCAGAGACATCTAGTCAATAGTTCAGAGAATAAAAGAACAATGTTCATTTTACTCAAACATATACTTATAATAAGTAAAATCAGAGGACTAATCATTTAAAGTTGTCTCTTAATTTTTTTCCAGAGCTGTATACATCATTCAAACAAACGGTATACAAAGTACACTTTTGCTCAATAGTATTACATGATCTACATTAGTATTGTGACTGTTTAGCACTTATTTCAGTCACATATCATTCTGGATGCTGAAATTTCTACTCTGACAGAAGTAGATATTTTATCCCACAATAATGATTTTACACTACATGATTTAAAAACAGGAAACTGGATACATTTTTGACCCTGTCACCAGTAAATTAACACATTTAACAAACCAAACAATAAATTAGTGCTGAACAGTTCTTATTTTTGACCTGATTCACTATTTTAGTGTTAACACATTCTTAGGTGAAGCACCTCCTGCAAGATCTACAGTCTTCAAAAGTTTGAAGGTTAAGTGCTGCACCATTTCTGCCTACCTGCAGAGCAGAAAACACTTCTGAATGAATGGTAAAAGGTGAGCCTCTTTTTTTAAGGTTTAAAATTCCTGGGACTCTTGTTGAGATTAGCAACAAACTTTCAGTTCAAAGGTTTTACAAGATCCATACAGCATTGTGAGGCTCAAAGCTCCATGAACATCCAAACGGCACGACCTCCATCAGAGCAGTTTGGCAGCTCGCAGACGGTGATACAGAACAGGGCACGTTGCTCTCAACTTTGCCTGAACTCTCCAACTGTGGGCTGTTCATACATTCCCTGAGCCAGAATCCATGTTGCGAATGCCATCCGCAGCCTGCTGAGCCAAAAGACGTGACCTTGGACTGATCTCTGCTTTGACTCCTGGAGTTTTTTCAACCCTCCGCCCCGTCTAGGTCACAAACTGAAGTCACTTTTGCTTGTGTACGTGTGTACGGAGAGCTGGAACAGATGAAATGACTGTGGCTGTACCAAACTATTCATAAACTGAGTATTTGTATCTGCATTGAAAACAGAGAGTAAAGTGTAAATAACATAATATTTAGTGAGCGGAAATATTTTCTAAAGGAAGAGAAGAAGCAAGACTTCTTAAGATTCCTAAATTAATTCAAAATTTTAAATTCCAACATGCCCATTGAAAAGGTTGCTACAATTTTTTACTTTTAAAATGCATTAACTTTTTCTGAAATTGGGATTTTAATCCAAACTCAATCTTGGAAAGATATTATTAAAACATTTATTACTACTTTTACTTACAAATCTTAAAAAGTACTTTTGAGATAAAAATTTTAATGCTAAAGGAATTTTGTGCAAATTAGCATAAGATAATAGGTTTTCAGGTGCAGCCTAGTACCATTGGATACTTTCATCTGATGCATACTGGTGGAGGGGTTCGGCTTTAGCTCAGCTGTAGGCAGGAGATGGTGCAGTGGATAAGGGGAAAGTACCAGGTGAGGGTGATTGGAACAGTTGCGATGTGTTTCTGATAAGCCTCCTTGTCCTTAATCACAGCAGTGTGCTGAGGTTTGGAGGGAGCAAACTATGCATTACATTGTTGCAGTGTAATGTGACTGGGCTCCTGAGTTACCAGTTTAAATACAAGAATATGGTACTGTTGCTTTAGGGACTGCAGAGCAACTGACCATGTGACGACAGCAACCTTCTGATTCTTTTCCCATTAAGTAACTGGGAAAAGTTACTTACTGGGATTTACTTACTGAGATTTAAATCTCTACAATATTCAGAAGTTTAACTGGGACAACTCACACACAAAAATTAAATCAATCAATAAAACAAGAAACCCTTAAACAGAGTAAAACAAAACCATTAGAATCAAGCCTCGGCGGACTGGGAGAAACTCTAACTAATGGGTGGATCCCAGAGTAGACATGAAGATGGAACTGAGTGCTTAGGTGGATTTTTAATTTACAACTTGAAAAACTAATCCCCAGAGCAGTCAGGGCTGCAGTGGCAGAGTGGCTGACAGATGGGTGAGCATGTGATTGCAATGAGTCAAGACAAGATTCCTGGGAGAGAGCAGAGAAAACTCGGGCTAAAGCAGAGCGCTTCGGTTTGCGCAAACAAAGGTTTAAAACTAGATTGGAGCCAAGTGTTGCTGTTTACCAACTGGTCTTAAACAGGAATCTGGCAATAAGTCAAGTTAAAACCATTACAGACTTTCTGGCAGCTTGATGATTTGAAGCATTGTAGGTGTGAAACCTCATAAGTCGAGTAAAACCAAAATAGGTTTGCAGCAAGTCAAAATGTTATTTAAATATCTGAATGTAGAGGACAGATTTTTTTTAAATTTTACTTTATTTTAAACAGTTGTGGGAGAGGAAAAAACTGTAACGTCATAAGTCTTTTTATAGGGAGTACTTCAGTAGTACCAACTGCTGGTTTACCTTCAAGGTAAGGTAATTTTATTTATATAGCACATTTTCAGGGAGTGTGTTTGTCTGTAACTATGACGTGCTTGCAGATTAGCCCGTGTCTCTCACAGCCTGTTCTCCCAAATAAAGTCTCTGATAAAGGTGGAATAATCAAGAGTGAGTCTTTGAGAGTTCAGCCATAAGATTCCACGAATGACTTCGGGAGAGGTGAAGAGATGGGAAGGAGCCGTTTATTTACATAAACTCCAGGAGATTCGAGAAAGCCAGAAGGCCACAAGGAGCCATATTCAGAATAACAAATTCTCTTTGGATTGGGCAGACATAAAATTTCTGTCTGTCCTAGAGTCTTATAGTTCATCCCAATTGTCCAAATTAGTGTGGCCGTTCCACTGAACCAAAGCTAGCAACTTCTCCAAGACCGATTCCATCCCGCTAGTAAGTTTTGAGTCCTCAGCTGGATTGCGAGTCTCAGCAAGACTCACATCCAACTTGCGTCTGTGTCCCACAATATACAGTCTGAGTGTTCGCTAGTTCGGCCAAATCCGTCACAAATTTGTCCATAATCCAGGTATCCACAAGCTCCAAACATCAGAAATCTTGCTATTATGAATAAATCCAAAATCCAAAGGCTATCTGGACCAAAACAAGAGCGGTCTCTGTTTTTACTAAACAAAGTTCAGGTTGTTTAATATTGGTGTCACTGATTCTGTTAGGCTACGTTTACACAGCAAGCAAATGCAACCCAAATCATCTTTCTTTTTTACCCATATGCTATCTAACTTTTTCTAAACTGTCCAGGTAAAATCTTTTCACTCCCCTAAAAAGTCAGATCTGAGCCATTTTTACATGTGAAACTAAATCGTATCCGTATCCGATTGTTTTCAAAGCGTTTTCAGTCTGAACAGTCATGTCGCATTTTATTCAGCTTGTATGCCATTGATTTAATGCATGCATTATAAATGTGCCAGGAAAAGCCAGAAGCGGTAAATCAGGATGTAAACAATAGCTTAAAATTATGATTATGAACTTATGAAACAAGCATTATATGAACATCACACCACTTCTGGTCCAAATACACATCCACACAGACATTTCTCTATAGAAAATGCTGTTAATGCTCCACGAAAGGTCATTACTATTAGTTGTTCTTTTGTTTTATTAGCATCCTTTGTGTTTTGACATTGTTTCAAAATCAATCCATCCCAGTCTGATTCTATGGCTCAAGCTCAGAAGGCAATCTCTGGTGAGCAATCACATACTCAAGTATCAGTATAATTCTGCTGAGATAAAACAGACAAACTCAAAAGTCCATATTTGGGTCTAATGCTTTGCATCAATTAACCAATCTGTGCATCTGAGCATCTTGGAAAATCAGGCAGCTGATTTAACTAACAACTTACACCTGCACAATTTCTTATTCTGCATCTTATTCAGCCTGTGTATTGGAGGAGTTGAGATATTGGGAGTTGTTTTTCTTCGAACCATGTAGTTGCTTTCAATAATTTAAACAAAAATAAACTCAAAATCATTGGAAGTAATTTGCTAGATGCTAGATGTAACTGTCCACTTGGTACACCTTCCTATTTCATCAGATAATCAAACTGGCCACAAAAAGAAACACAAGCATACATATAAACACTCGTACTACAGGAGAGTCTAAGACAGAAGGGGGCAGTTCTGGTCTTCCAGTGCCATGTCTGTAAATCTTTAACACAGCACTGACTGGACAATGAATCGTCTCAGCTGAGTTAGAGGCAGCACACAGAGAGAAGGAAGGAATGTGGGCAGGGAGGAGCAGCAGATGTGGAGCTTTGTACTGAAAATTTATCAAAGAATTTCATAGCTTCCTGAACTGTCAGGAAGAAATTAGTAAGCAAAGTAGTGGCTTGTTGCTTCTCATTGGTTGTGTGAACACTGTGGCATTTAATTGCAGCATGTGGGTGTGGCTATACAAATAATAAAAAAAAAAAGAAAAAAAATCTTGTTTATTTATAATCTAGCACTTAAAAGCAGGCAGAACTCAGGTCTGCCTGCTTTTAAAGGGGCAGTATTATGCATGATGGTTCTCCTTTGTCAACGATTCAGCGTTACCTAAAACGTTTGCTCTCACCAAGCGCTGCCGTTCACAAAGCTCCTTAACAAACCTGCAGTTTTCAAGCTTCGCAGTTTTCACATTACAGAAGAGCCTTCCCTCAAAACTCCCACACTCCGCTCCTTCAGACTAGCGGCAGCAGCAATTAACAAAAACCTGGCGGAACTTCTCTTGTGCTGAGTCCAGCACTCCTTAGAACGTTGTAAATGGCTCAATGGAGAGTGTTTCCAATTACCTTGAAATTGTGAAGTTGGAATTAAAATTTGCTTCTTATTTGCTGAAGTTTTTCAACAAAAAGGTTTTTGTGCTACAATGAGGTGATTCATTTGGCTGTATCATAATTTTTGAATTTCGCAAAACAAAATTTTTTAAATACTTTTTTCCGCATTACGAGTCATGTGATCAACAACTGGATGTTAGTAATAGAACAAACTTATTCACATGTGATTTTAACTGCATTCGTTATTCAATGAAAGCATCAGAATTTCAAAATTGTGTTTGTTTGACATTAGTTGAATATTAACTAAATCTTGCGCACATTTCTAATGGAAACGCAGGTATAGTGACACCATTGTGAACTGAGACAGTTCTGCATCTTCATAGTAATATAAAGACATACAGTGTTACCTCTTTAGCCGTTTTCCGTACCTGCTTATTCTTGCAGGGTTGTGGGGGTACTAGTAGAGCCTCTCCAGCACTTATTGGGCGAGAGATGGGGTATACCCTGGAACAGCCACCAGTTCACCAAAGAACAACACAACCATGCACCCACTGCAAGAAAATTTAGAAAGACCGGTTAACCCAACATGTATATCTTTAAACTGTGGGAATAAGTCAAAGTATCTGGAAAGAACAAAGATCCAAACTTCTTTCTGAAAGCCAACTGTGTTTATTACTGTGACACTGTGCAGTGCATGAAAAGTTTTATTTCAACTCAAAACTTTTTTTGGAAGAGAAAGCTGTAGATGTTAGGATTCAAGTTGGTGTGAGTGCTCCTCAGATAGACGATCTTCGTGGGAGAGTTCTGGCATGCTGGCGCACCTGCAGCGGATTCCTGCAATCGGCAGCAGGATTCTTAAGAAGCGGTGGAGCAGCCATTCATCGCTCGATGGTCCCACCCTAGTTCATGTAACTGTCATGTTTACGAGTGATCAAGTGAATCCTGTTTTTGCCATCTCTCAGATTTTGATACGCTGTTTGGATCAAGCCAGGAACCACGCCCATCCCAGCTCGTATCAAGCGACTGCTCCCTTAACTGGAAGCTACCGCATGCTGCTCGTGTCCCTGCTACCCTCTCAGAGCCTCTGCACCTCCTGGATCCTTTTCCCTCCCTCAGCAACCCTCCATCAGAAGAACTGTAAGCCATTCTCTCCATTCCCCTGTCAAGATTCCCTCAACCTGGTCCCTACTAACCTCTCCAAGCAGAACCTGAGCCGGCCAGCCGCTCCCGATCCCAGAGGGCCAAACCGGAGAATATTATATTCAATATTTATTGTGAATAAATCATTGAATCAAAGACATTCTGGCCTTATGTTTGAACCTGCATGTGGGTGAAAAAACTCAAATCCAACATGACAGTAGAATGTTATTTTCAGTCTTTCATTGGTTTGTTTGAGAAAAATGAAAACCTGCCTACCCACAGAGGAGAACCAACTAATTGTTTTAATTGTCTAGTATGATTTTAACCATATTAGGTTTGGGTTATTTTGGCTCAACTAATATCAAACAGTACATCCTTCAGTCAAACAATTTTGTGTTTTTATTTGAAGTAGGAGTTGACTGTGTAATTGGATTGTGATGGAGTCCAAGAGGAACATGAAAGCTCAGTTGTTTTTGGAAAGAAGCTGTAATTACCTGCGGGCTTCTCTCTTACTTGATTAGAGAGGAAAACTAATCCTGGAGAGCTGATACTGGAGCACATGCCGGTGAAGATTCAAAGAGAACGAACATATCCACACTCATTTCAGTTCATGAACATACACACATTCACAAGCAACACGAATAAAAGAAGCATGCACAGACACAGTCACACAGGTGTGCACACAATAAAATACACATTCTCACACCAACACAAAAGCCCAGAGGCCTACAGCTTAATTGAACTTTCCCACCGATCTACCAACAGTTTTTTTTCCCGTTTTCTTAATCAGCAGAGGGTTGGAGGTGGCAAAAAGAGACAGGAAAACCAAAAGAAGTAAAATGCTGGGAAAGGAAAGTAGAGGAGAAAGAAAAAAGTGAAAAGAAGGTCGGCTGAAGATCCAGAGAGAACAAAAAACAGAGAAATGAAAAAATGGAGGTGTTGGGTGGGTAATTTAATCTTCTGGCAGCTGGGAGGTAAATGAAATTCTACATACACAATTTTATCCGAAGGTAAATTGGAGCCGAGAACTAGTGTATGAAAACTTAATCGGAAAAGCGTCTTCTGAAACGCAGCTTTCATGAAATTTAGAAAACAATTATTGATGCTTAAAAAGTTGGCATCAGCCTTAGGAAAGGGCCGGTTTCACTTCCATAACATTATTGAATTACCGTAATTTCCGGACTATAGAGCGCCCCTGATTATAAGCCGCACCCAGTACATTTTTAAAGGAAAAAAAACAAACATTCTGCACATACATAAGCCGCACCTGTGTATAAGCCGAATGTGCCTACATACAGACGGTACACAGAAAGAGTTATGAAAGTTTTAATAATATACCTTAGCTTTTCTTTCCAAACAGTGCCTGTGACGCAGCAGTAACACAGCAGCAATACGGTAGCACAGCACTAACAGGACTGGTAAAAGTCACTGAGAGCCGTCTTCATCTTCCTCCTGTGCACTGAGACGTGTTAAGTTACATTAAACTTGCGTCTTCCTCGACACATATATTCCCCGTGTCTCACTCTTATCTTTTCTGCTAGAGCGCCCCTGGCGGCCATTATAAAAAATGCATAAATAAGCCGCAGGGTTGAAAATGTGTGACAAAAGCCGCGGCTTATAGTCTGGAAAATACGGTAGGTTTCTGTAAAATGAAAGCATTATTGCTGCTAGAACTAAAAGAATAAACACATGCTATCACTCTTAAAACAATGTTATCTGTAACATTTATTTAGTGTTATTTTGAGTCTGATACAAAGCAAAATCAGAGCAAACAATTTAGGATTTGTTTTCACTCGCCTGCTGTGGAGAATATTGCTCTTCTCAGTTTTACCTAAATAAGAGGCTAACTGTAGCAAATATGTGCAAAACTGTTGATTTTGAATTAAGGTGAAAAAAAACACACACACAATGTTGTTTTCATTTAATAAGACATAATTAGAATCACACTTGAATAAGTTTGTGCATGTGACAATCCCTTAAAAGACACGTGCGAAGTCATCTTCTTAACCCTCGCTGTTGTCTTCTTCGGCGTTTCCGCCAGTAGTAACACCCGGTTGTGGATCACATGACTCATGTGAAGTGAAAACAGCATCTCTGTTGCAGTTTTGTGAAATACAATAATTTCAATGCAGGTAAACAAAAAACACCTCAACATTGTATAAAATGTTTTTATACAAAAGCATTTTTCTAAATTGATGTGTTTCCATTAAACAAATTGATTTTCATAATTACAATTTGCACAATAAAACAGTCAATTATATAGAAACACATCTATAGCAGCACCTCTTAAGTTTCCACAGGATGAATATCTGGATTTTTGGCAAGGAGAAATATTTCCAAAATAGTCAAAATCGTAATTTTTGCTTTTGAGTGAAAAAAGATTGCTGTAAGCAACAAAAACACTTCAGGACTAAAAAGTAAGTAAATTGATGTAATCACTTTTTTCTCTTCAGGAATTGATGATGTGCCAAAAAGATAAAGCTAACCTTTTTGCATTGTTTTGTCACTGACTTTTGGTGGAAACTGTTTTGCAGTTTTGTGTATCTTGTGACGCTGACACCAAGCGAAGCATCGTTGTGTGTGCGCAAGTGAAAGAGAATTGAAGTATTCACATGCAGTGTCGCTCTGACAGGTGAAGCTTTTTGCCTCTTTTTTTTCCTCTTCCTCCGCTATAATTGCAAGCATATTTATTCCAACTTTGCGTCTGGCTTATGTGCAGCTGTGTCTAGATAGCAAGAGGCAGTTTTAGACACTTATTCTTTATTCCACAAATTGAGAAACGTACTTATCAATGCAAATGAAATGAGTTCTGTGGCATGAGGAGGAAAGCGAGTTTCTGGAAGAATAACAGGAACTGAGGGAGAGTAAAAGTCCACAGTAAAACCGAAAGCTTGTTCAAGCATCTGGGGAAGTAAAAGGGAAACAGAAATCTTACGCAGTTCCAATTTTTGTCACTTAATTTAGTTTCAGTTGTGTACCACACAATGCAGCTCTGTATGACAGGGAGAGGGTGAAGGTAATCCACTTAGTAACGAGACAGCCTTACTTCGGCTCGGCTCTGCTCACAGACTGGCTCTTTGTTCCGATTGGCTGTGTGCTGACCAGGCTAAAAGCTTCTGAAGTGAAGGTGAAGAGCAATTAAATTCACTGTCATACACACCCACACTCATAAACGCAGATACACACCCAAAACATCCACATAATTGTGCCCAGGCTATGCCATGGGACAATAATTTATTACACTTACACTCACACATTTCCACACTTTCCATCTTTCTGTCATTGCTTTATTTCACTTTCAGTGTTGTGTAAATCCAGTCAGTTCTTTACATTAATTTCTTTAAAATTCCACGCCCTGAAAAAAGTGAAACATCCATGTGATTTATTTAAACTGCCTGTAGACAAAGAGTTTATCTTGAAGTTAACTTTTTACCTGACCCATATTTGTTTCAGTTGCATGACTATGTAATGTGATCATGCGTACGTATTTTTGCACAAATAATGTGTGAACTGTCCTGTGAAACTTAACTGAAAACTAAAAGAAAAACTGTTGCAAGGTGCAATAAAGCAATAATAACCCAGTTGCAGAAGGTTGAACACCCTATAAGCTAAAACTTTATTGAAGGATCTTTTGATTTCATCTCAAAATGTTCTGCTTCTTTGGTACACCACAGCTTGATTTGCAGTCAGATGTTGTGAATTTTGTTTATTTAAATAGTAAAAAAAAAGACATTAAAAATGTGGCTCCTTTTGAATACATCAAGGATTTTCGCAGTAAATTGCAGTAAAATAAATTCTAACTTTTAATCATCCCAGTAAAATGCTGACACATAGATGTAATAATCTCCTTTTTCCCTCCTGATTTAGCATTCAGACAGAAATACAGCAGCATCATAAGATACCTGTGATGTAGGTTTTTGACACATCCTTCGAATTTTGTGCAGTGTTCTTGTGAACGAATAAAAGCAAACTCATTTACAGCTGATGTGTTGTTTTTTTGTGCACTTGGTTTGGAAATATGGCCTGCAGAAAGAGCTCCATTTTGAGAGTTCAGTCCTAAATCTCTGGTACTCAGACTTTAATGGCTGGGTCTCTTTGCTCACTGAAGCTCCAAAATGGCTTTTACTTTTGTCAAGAGACCACTAACAAACTAAAATTCCTGCCTTAAAGGCTCTGCCAAGAATCTAGACTGTAGCTTACACCAATTTGTTCTTCTGTTCCTGAGATGACATGTTGGAAAATGGCTTGGTGCTACTTCATAGTGCAGATGGATGTTATATTTAATTTATCATTTTACTGAATTTGATTTTTATGATTAGCATATCGGTTATTTATTTCTACCAAAAAGTCATTTTTACCATCAACATTTTTAAACTAACCTATAAGTGTAAGAGAATATTTAGGCAACAATATCAAGCAATTCCTCTGAAACATGTCTTACTTCTAAAACTTATTGTCTTAACAGTTTGCAACATCATTCAAACACACAAATGTCTTACGGGAGCAAGAAAGCATAAATGATGTAAAACTCTAAAGACTTAATTGTCACTTCTGATGAATCGTTTATCATTTTCAAAACTGTGCAGTTTCATGTTTTGACATTTTCAATTTGTTGAGACTGGAATTAAAAAACACCATATGTTCCACATTTTGCATTGTTTACAGCCTGATATAATCTTACATATTTTTCTTTTTTATTTAAAGGCCATTATTTGATGTATCTAAGACTTGAATTTAATCTTTCCATATTAAGCTCTTTTTAACAAATGCTCATGTACACTCCATAGATTCTGAGTTATTAAAGGTCACAGGCCAATTCTACATCGGGTTAATAAGTTTGGGTTGACACCACAGTCAATTCCATGCTAATAAAAATTGATTTTATAAACACTGATCTATGTTATGCTGCACCTTGCACTGCTTGCTAGTCATTCCAGGCCAAAATGTACTGTAATACTGTGGTAATAAATGTTTAATCCTCAGTTAAATGACCACAAATGTGTTTGCATTGTTAGAGTAAGAATATGGAATAAGGATTTTATCAGATGAAACTCACTGGTTTCTGTACCCATCTAGGATAATTATAGATTTTTTTTTTTTTTTTTTCTGAGTATGTATGTGATTCTTGTTTAAGGGGCCTTCCTTGAAAGCAGTGGTGGTTTTAGAAATAGTAGAATTATGAAATAATTACATTTTGGAGTAATTACCATGCCTAACAAAATCGCTGCTACACCTCATGCCACAGTTTAACCCATTACTGCTTTAATTTGTTTTCAATAATATACAAATCACTGTTTGCATTTTTGCTGTCAGAAAAAGTAATAACAAATTTAACACGTTTGTTAATTTGAACATTTAGCACATGAAACCCAGACTAAAATGAGCATGAGGTGTTCTCAGGTGCTTTTGTGACATTGTGCATGGTACTGAAATTAAATCAAAGTGATGCAACAAGGTGGGTTGCCAAACCTGTGCAAGGAAGGGCAACAGAGCCCCTGCAGTGAAACGTCGCCCCTAATTTTTTGTCCCTAAAATTATACTTGTAAAAACTAAACTAATGTAAAAACTAAGCTCTTGTTTGACTAGTTTGTTCTGTTTACAATAAACACAAGAACATTGCAAGTACGGTTGTTGTTGTTTCAGGGGTTATAGATCAAAATCACAGCAGAACCAGTTCCGTCAGATAAAAAATGACATTAAACAACAAAACTTTCATAAAAAAATATTCCTCACTTTAACATATCCTCTGTGTCTAGTGAAGTTTTGTGTTAAAATATAATTGTTCTTCATTAAGCAAAGTTACTCGTGGTAAATTTAAATCAAGTAATAGCAGCAAAATGTCATATTAATATTACACAAGTAAATATAAAAAATATGTTGTAAAAATCAAACAGTTTCTCAAATAAATGAGGAAATGTAACTAGTTATTCTATTGTTATTGTGTTAAATTTTAGGTGAAAGAATTTTAGACATGATAAAAGGCAGAAACATATGTTGACTGCATGACAAAAGGTAAATTATTGACATTGTTGGTCTCTTTAGACAGATTTAGATATTCATGTGGAAACAGAAGAGGTTCAAGTTGGTGGATATTCTTCATTGATATTATGATATTGTTCATGCATTTATGTTATTGTGAACAGACTGTTTAAATTGCTACAAAGCATAAAGTTTTATGTCTGTATTCTTCCAAGTCATTCTCACGTCCATTGCTTGAAAACAGTTCAGAGAATTGAATGAGTCTGCTTTTATTTGATATGAGGGGTTTTATGTTTCAATATGCAACCAATTTTTTTTCTTATGTTGCTTTTTTAAAGTAGGTTTTTGTTATTCTTATTTTGTTTTCCTTTTCTTTTTCATTGCTGGAGAGAAAACTGACTTCAGATAAACAATAAAGTTTACACCACAAAGGATAATGGAATGGCAGAACGCTGTCAGGTTACTTGAAAATCTATTAGGAAGAAACTTTAGAGACGATAAATGCTTGTAGCAGCTTTCTGACAGATAAAAATGCTCTAATAAATTAGAAAGCTCAAAAGTACATGTTGAAATTATAGATGGAGAACTACAAAAAACTATTCTCCCGGGACAGTATCAGAAATAAAACTGGAGCTGATCTCACCAGATCCCAGGTTCGCGGTGCTATGCACCATCTGCCATTCACTCTTGCACAAACACTCAAACCATGCTGTCAAAATACACTCAAAAACCTATTTTTTCCCTTTATACCATGTCCATGTTTCTCTTGCAGACACACACACAGCAAACACACCTTTATTCCTCCCACAGTAGGGGACATTTATTCTGATTATGTTGGGCCCCGGAGATCGAAGATTGTAGTAATCAAAAAACTGGCCGGGCATCTATCACTGCAGCAACCAATCAAACAGCCTGTTTCACCGGCAGCGAATGGGAAAAATTACACAGAAATGATTCCCACCAGTACGTGTGTGTGTACTTTAGGACTTCTATCCTTGTAAGGACCAATTTTAGACGCATTAAATGTGATTAAAATGAAGTGCTTATCGGTATTCACTCTAACACACATGACAGCCCTAAGACATGTCTGCCTGAATGAAGGTTATACTAAAGTAATTAATGTGCTTTGTGGTATAGAGGTTAGAGAATAAATCTTGGTCAGAGTTTAGTCCTCACAAAGATTACTTACAGTGAGTGTGTTTCTGTCTGTCTGTCTGGGGAGTGTGAGGCTATTTGTTTTAGCTGATGATAAAGGCAGCATTGTATTTGGAAAGACAGAAGGGAGAATTAGGAGAAAGTGTATAAAAAAGGGTTGAGTAGCAGCATTGCTCAAAATAAAGATTTTCACACAAATACACACAGCAAAGCTAAAGATTTTACCAACAATAAAGCACAGAAACTTTTATTCTAATGTTCATTTATACGCACTTGCATATATTAGAAACATCCAGTTATTGACTATGGTTAAATATCACAGGCATGAACATTAATTCATATATTGTCCCCTTCTAATAATGGCCCATGTAATTTTTTGCCAAAGGTGATATTTTTGACTAAAACATCTTTAGGAAAGAGGTTTTAATCAAATATAAATATTTAGTTTTAGTAAATAAATATATGTTGCCTCATCTTTTCCTGAGGCAACATGGTTTCCTTTTCTATCAGAACTACAAAAAAATATGATCAAGACTAAATGTTATTCAGTAATGACACAGAGGAGGGAAACACTTTCAACAGGAACAAGGCTGAAGCGTTTCCACTTGAATGGATGAGGGCTAATCAGGTGTAGTGGGTTTGTGCAGTGAACTGTAATGCATTCTTATTCACAGTGAGAGCAACAAACAGCATATCAGTAAAGAGACCAACAGGACTGATGAGAACTTTATGGATTTTAGAATGGTCCACTGGCACATTGATGCAAAACCCTACTGGAGTTTGTCAGGCTCTGCACATAAAGGACAGGAAACAATTGACTGAGAAGACTTGAAAGATCATCACTGGCCGAAGGATTGGCACACATGCTGTAAAGCATTGGCAGAGTTGAACAATGCTTGAAGCAGATATTACAGTTCCTATCTAACATAATAAGTCAGAAAAACATCTACTTTTCCTGCCTGCAAAGAATGTATTTGAAAATGAGGAATCAGACCTTTTTGCAGAATTGGACCCTTGATCAATGTTACTCTATGCACAGTCACAACAGATGAAAGCAAGTTTCACTGCCTCTGTAAAAGAGAGAGGAAATTAGTTGACTTGATGGATGCTTCAGCTTGCAGGCTGTTTACTTTTCGATTTAAAATCTGAAGAAAAGCCCACCTTGGTTGGAACATTTCTCTCATTAAAAAAGTGCAATATGTCAAACAGTTTGAGGAGAGGTACTATCCATACTTTTCTACAGACTGACAATTTTTCTTAATCAGATTTTTTTAAAGATAGCAAGGGAAAGCAGACGTCCCTGTTTTCTCTGAACTACATAGAGAGCCAAGAATAACTACTTTTATAATCCAGCTCCTTGGGGTAGGATGGCCTGCATGTTGTAGAGTGTCAGTGGTTTGTACACCTCTCCAAACTCCCCACATTTTGGCATATTAGAACTACAAACTTCAATGTTTTCTATTAGGAGTCTGTGTTATAAAGGCAACACAAAGCACGTAAACTGAAGTGGAAAGAAAATTGAATCTTACAAATAAGGAAATTGTTTTCAAATTTCACCTAATTGGTCATTAGAGTTTGTCTTGTGGTCTCTTAAAGGTTTAAGAGTTTTGTGTTGGTCAATCCTAAAATTTCAAGTATTCATACTGTGATAGGGGGTTTGAATGCTTTTGAAAGACACTGTCTTTCAAAAGCATTCAAAGTGTGTTCCTCTGCAGAAACACACTGATTCAAATGAAATTGCTTCAACAGCATGTCATTGGTTTTTGCAAAGGATTTGTAATAAAAAATCAATATAAGCCAAGTGTGTTCTGGAGGAAAAAACATTCCAAACCTGCAGAAACATGTATAAAATGAGCCATGACTGGAAAACGCTAACATGAATAATGAAGAAGGTTATTAGGCAGGGCCTCTGCAGTAATATGAAGAGAAAAGGTCGTAATTTAGTTCCATTGGAGCTAAATTTACCAGTCATCCCACACTGCAAAATACTGAGTTCAATTCAACCCACATATGACAAAGCTATAAAACGTATGATTTCTTGCATACGTTGCCTTTGTAACCTGCAAAGACTGCTGTCTGCAGCAAGTATAAGCACACAAAACCACCCTGATACGTGCTCTGAAGATGGATGTCATTATAAGTTAAAAGCAGTGAAGAGGCAGCAAGCGAGGGAATCAGAAGAGGTGTGACTGGATTTTGTTTGGGACTGAATGGGTGAAGCTGTATGAGAGTGCATACCTAATTTATTGCGAGTGTGCTTATCGGTGCCTTTCAGTCTCTGTTATTTTGTGAGTGCATGCGTACAATGTGCGTGTGTAATCATTCTCCCCATCTGTTCCCTCTTCCAGCTTTAGATCCCGGTTATGTTTTCCCACTGTGATCCTGCTGTTGTTAGCTGTGCATCTGAGCAACAGTGGGACTCTTCTGCACTTCCTACTTGCAAACCTTATCCCTTCCTGTCTCCTCAGGTCGACAAAGCCTCATTAATCTGCTCCCCAGCCCTCACATCCCCAGCACACACTGCTTGATGCAGAACTCACATACACTCCTGCAAGTGCTTCTAGCATCTGGTCCTCGTGTACAGTGCCAGTGATTTCCTGTCCTGCATATGTGCTTGTCTGTTTGTGTTTTAGCAAAAGGTAAATCAAAATCAAAGCTATCATCACAGTTGGAGGCATCCTCTGCATTCTTTTTTCCTTCCTGATGATGAACAGTTGGGGAGTAAACAGCAGAGAAAAAGCCAACCTGCCAGTTTAAGTCATCAAAAGCAAAAAAAAAACAAAAAAAAACATCTTGCACAGAAATGCCACTTCAATAAAGAAATAAGAAAATGACAAAGGTGAGAGAAAAAAGTATTGAAAACTTCAATTTTCAGTTTGAATTCAAATTTCTCTGGATGTTGGGAATATTATAAGTAATCCACATAACAATATTAAAAGAAACAAGTGTGAATTGCACAAGGAACTGAGTTAAACATACTTACTGTAAGGATTTTGCTAGTAGGTAAAATCCATAAATACTTCTAAAAATGCCTTTAACTTCTTGTTTTTAATCACACACACACCAAATAAACCTTAATATGCATAAATATGTACAGAGGAAACCATTTTGTCACTACCTCAGAAACTAACACACACACACACACACACACACACACACACACACACACACACACACACACACAGTCTTTCTTATTTCTGCTCTTAGGGATCCAGCCAATCAGGGCCAAAGAAAATAAATGTCACTCTTTGATTGGCTGCCTTGCAAGACACTTACCAATAAACATGTTAGTTTCAAATGCTTTACTTTTTAAAAAATAATATTTTAAATATGATAGTCAAAAAAAAATTCAAGAAGTGGCAAGTTTTCTGCAAATAATTTGGAGTTACATTCATCCATCCCTCCATCCATTTTCTCTACACCCTTGCACCTAGTGGGGTTAGGAGGGGTGCTGGCGCCTCTCTCCAGTGAACGTTTCGGGCGAGAGGCGGGTCGCCAGACTGTCACAGGGAGTTACATTCCACAAATAAAATAAAATTCAAAAATTGGTGAAGTTGAATCCAAAAAACGCTGAATGTGTGAATACTGGTGGTGTACTTTGCTTAGTCTGAAAGCTTCAAGTCTGGATGAAGGATTTAGCCATGCATCTTGCTCAGGTGTGATTTTGACCAGTTATTCCACCCAAAAGTGTCTTCAAGTTTTGATGGCCCTGGGAGACTCTTCTGTGTTTTCTCTTTTCTTTCCAATTTTTCCAGTTTTTCACCCCAGCAGCGTTATTTTCTTTCTCTGAAACCAGTTGAGAACTTGTATTGCTTAAAAAGCCACCCTCGTTTTACCTTGCAATTCTTTTGAATAATGTCTTAGTGAATTTTGTCCTTCGTCCTTTTCGAATTAAATGGAGTTTGCAAGGAACATTCGCAGAAAGACAACTCTACACCTTTATGCTTTTACCTCAAGATTTCACTTTTGGTACGGTGTTTTTGGAGTGATGGACAATGCTGTTTTCTCTCTAAACATGGTGCTTAAAAGACATATAAATAAGGTTTCAATTGACCAGACTATTTCCTCCAAGTATTTTATTGGTGTGTCCAAATATTCTGCACCAAAATTCAAATTAGATTCGGCATATTTATTTCAGCTGGGTTAAGTACTTGTTTTCTCCGCTGTACTTTTAGTGGAGTAAATTTTATAAAGAGGTTAAAATACAGGGTTTAAGGAAGTGGCTTGTGATGAAGTGAAAAAATTGCCAACTGTACACAACAAAATAATTATAATAAGGAAGAGTACTGAATCAATCAGGAATAATTTTGCAGCAAATGCTTTTATCACAAGCACTTCCCTAAAGATTCAAAACCAAAGACATGATTGTAAAAATAACAAGCAGGGAGAATCATTAGGTGGTGATTAGTTTGTAATTACACACTCCCACTTCTGTCATAAGCTGTCCCTTATTGTCAAACTATCAAACACAAAACGGCTCTAAACGGTCACTGCTTATTCATTACAGGCTACTCCAAAATCCTTCAGTCTTGTGACACCTCAAAGTGACTCCTTGTTAAAAAAAATTAAAAGAAACAAAGGGCAGTTCGAGCACTTTTTATTAATTCTTTATTGTAGTTTGAGACACTAGCTCTGTTTTAAATATTGAACCTGCTTATGTCTTTTAATTACTCATAAATTTTTAAAAAATCTATTTATTCACTTTTTGTTAATGATCAGAATAACAATTTCCTTTTAGACCATTTGTTCAGTGTGACTCAAACCAGATGCAATTTAGTCTTTCTTTGGTGTAAAGACAAAATTGACATTTTTGAATCTTAGAAACAATGTGAACAGTCTTCCAGGTTCAAACTTACAAAAAGTGTTAAAGAAGATTCATGAATTTCTGTCTGAGTAAATTATCTTCTACTCAGAGAAAACTAAAGCGAAATTTAAAAATCACTAAACATACTCAAAGCAATACTTCTGTGGTCAAAACGTATCTGCATAATAAATAATTGTGCAGGCAGTTAAATTCTAAAACCCGCTCAGTGAAAAACCCATTTTAGTTTTTTTGCAAACCTGGTATCGTTAGGTTTTTAACCTAAAAAATAAACAATGTCTTTAATATTAGATCTGCATGGATTAACAAAAACATATTTATTATTAGTTTGTTTCTACATTGAAATTAACACATACAAAAAGGAAAAACCTTTTATTAAATGACATTCATGTCTAGACAAACACCTCTTTTTATTCACAATTCGACTGAATTTTGACGACTTTATGCTTTATACATCATATAATTAAATTCTTTTTCTCCTGTCAGTGCAACTGTCAATACATTTTCAAAATTAATTCTGAAATTAAAATAGTGTTAAAAGTATAATAAAATTGTTGAAACACAATTGTAAAAAAATCTAATTTATAAATAAATACATCTTCTTTACCTGTATAGACTAACGTTTAGTTTAATTCTGTGCTAAAATGTGAATATTGAACACGGTTAGCACTTCTACCCCAGCAGCGTAACCCCAGCATTTGGGTCAAAGCTGAGATCCTGCAGCTTTAAGGACACATTGCTAGTAGTTTAGTGGATTAAATAAATGTTGGCCTTGTCTATTCAAATGTTTCGAACATTGTTGAAGACTTCAACAAAGTTCGAAGACCTCAACAATGAGGACTTCCTTTCAACAGGAGATTGGGAATTTACTTGCCATTTCTGCCCAGCTGAAGCTTAATTTTTCCTCTTCTCTCCTGTTTTCCCATAAATGCTTCTCTGACTTGTTTTCTTTCTACTGCCAGGCTTTTAGTAGTGTTCATAAAATTGGCTCAGATTGCTCCTTGTATTTCCACCAGCTAGAGAGAGCTAGGCTATTGGCATTTGTGTATATTAGCTAGCAGGCTACAGTATAAATCTGTATTGATGATATGGCAGCCCCTATGGGACAAGGTAGATGAGAGCCAATCCTGGAAACTATTGACTGGTGTGGAATTGCTTTGGTAATATTGTTTGGGAAGACAGACGACTGCGAGGGAAACAAAAAACGAGGGAGGGAAAAATAACTTAGCAGCCTAGGTGTGATTTTTCTGCTTCTTCTATTGTAGTTTACAGCTGAAAAAAAGTACAAAAAAGGCCCGAAGAGATGAAAAATAACAGAGGCACAAAAAAAAATGAGAGAAACAAATCAATAAAAGGAACAGAGTTGTAAACGTCTGAAGGCGAGAAGAAAATGACAGAACACAATGTAAAAAAGACGTAGGACGATTTAACATTCCCAGTGAGGAGGAGGGCAACAGATGCAAAACTTTTAATCAGGAATTTTGCAAAATTACTTCAAACTAATATCTGAATATAGCAGCTACCATTAGTTTATGTTTGTATGTATATTTTTAATTTGTCTTAAACCCCAGTAGGATTCCTCTTCTTGTTTAGTGGGAGACTGAAAAATATGGCAAAAATATGAATTATGATTTTCATCCTTTTAAAATGTGTCGGACTTAGAGAAAACAAACTGCTACATTTTGGAGAAAACCATGTAAAAGGTACACAGAGTGAGTGATTGAATGTTTAGCTTTAATTTTAAATATATCAATGGTGTGAAGTGAAACATGGACAATAACATATTAAAAGGTTTAGGAAGGATCTTCTGTGTTCAAGCATACATCCAGATCAACAGAGGAAGAGGAAATTAAAGTTTAGGAATGCTAAACTTTAAGTGTTGAGTCTGGAAGAAAATCTGACAAAAAAAATCTGTCGGGTCACATCAAGAAGCTTGTTGACACTTTATCCTCTCAATATAACTTACTTGGAAAAGTTTAAAAACTTCGAAAAATATTACCAAATCACAACGTTGGATGCTTATACACTTCTTTTATGAAAGAGTGTGTACTGTTTGAGTTTAAAGATGCCTCAACAAAGTGCTTAACTCAGGATATATACAATTATCCAAAAGGATTCATGTACTAATTTTATTTCCTTCTAACATATTTATCTTCTTCTCAGCTAACTTGTACATAGCAGATGTACAATTTAGCTGTGGAAAGTGTTTCAATTATTCATTATAGTCAAATTTTTCTCAGAACAAACAAAATTTAATTCAGGTTGGTACATTTCCAATAGTCACTTAACTTACTAAAATCATTATTGTAACACTTAAACTGCAGTCTAAAATATTTTTTTATTTAGCTGTGGTGAAATAAATCTGTTTTAGTAAGTTTGGCTGCACTTATCAGCTACCTGACTATTTTTTTGTGCAAAGCTGCTCAGATATGCCAATCACTCTCCAACTTGGCGTCTTATCTCCTAGTTTGTTCCCACATCAGACTCTCAGCATGCACTTCCATCTGCCTTCTTTATTCTGCGATCTTCTCTGTGCCCCTCTCTTGCTTTCCTGCTTTTGATGTCTCCTTTTTAATTTATTCGGCTGATCTACATGCAGGTAAAGTTCACGCAGAGAACAGGCTTTTCCACTAAACAGTCCCTCGAATTACTGCTGAAAGCAAGTAAAAGTATAAAAACTAATGCGGTGTTCAGGATCCTCTAGCAAAATTGCTACGTAGGTTTAGGAACATCAAAGCAAATGTGAAGATCTGGTCGTTTTCACTAACCTGTAAATAGCAGATGATTATTGCTAAGTAACTTCAAGCTTTGAGAGATAAATTTAAAAATTTTAAGGACAACGTCATTTGATCTTGTAATTTGTGTTTGTGAGAGTGATTTAGGTAATGTTATAAGAGGCTATTCTACTTATGGAACTGTGTTATTTGTAATCAATAAGATCAGCTGAATAACAGGCAAAAGAATTTTATTTTGAACCTCTGATCTAAAACATTTAGAGTATACAGATGTTTTTTTATTTTGAAATAATTGAAATAGCTTGTGTGTTTTTTTTACCTAATTTTATAGATGGCAGTCATCAATATATATGTATATTGATGACGTATATAAATATGGCTCTGGAAAAAAACCTTCTGGTTATTCCACCAAATATTGATTTCTGAACTCTTCCTGAGTTAAAACATTAGTATTGTTGTTCCTAAATGAATATAAACTTGTTTTCTTTGCATTATTTGAGATCTGAAAACACTGCATCATTTTCGTTATTTTGGACATTTGTCATTTTTTTCAAATAAATACTAAATTTTTGCTTGGAATTTCGGAGGCATCTCAGTAGTTTATAAAACAACAACAAAAAAAACAATGTTTATTTTACTCAAACATGTACTTATAAAAAGTAAAATCAGAGAAACTGATAATTAATTTTTTTTTCCAGAGTTGTATAAATATGTAGGTAAGCTTTGAAATTGATTGATAAAGGTAAAGATGGGGATAAAGCCTTAAAATAACATTTTATGGCAGTTGTATTAACTCATATTGACAAAATAAAAAAACTTCTAAGCATCAATTTGAGTACAGAGAACGGTCCAGCAGAACAAAATAACAGATGTGTGGTCAGGGATTAAGAGGATCATACGCTTCAAGCAGAAGGAGGATCAGATCGAGAAAAGTCTGGATAAAGTCAATGAACTGAACACATTCTTCGGTAGGTGCAGTTCAGGAACAAGCTCAGCCTCCTCCTCCTGTGCCATCAGCCAAACGGACCTCCCATCCTCTCTCGACCCGCTGGCTTTCTGTCACATCTCAAACGTTTATCTTCCACCCCAGTCATGGATCTGGTTACTGCTCTATCACTGTCCTTAACCACATCAAGAGATGAAGGTGAGGCCTTCATCTTCATCTCTGTTTCTAGAAGTCAGGTGGATATGAAGAGACTGAACTGGAACAGGGCTGCCGGTCCAGATGGCGCCGGCCCCAGAGACCTGCAGGCCTGCGATGTGCAGCTCTTCAACCTTAGCCTGACCCGCTAGAAAGTTCCAGAGCTGCAGAAGACATCCTGCTTTGTTCCAGCGCCACAGACAGCTCATCCATCAGTCCTTAATGACTATTGACCTGCTGTCCTGACATCACACACAGAGGTGGAAATTAAAATTTTCTTCTTACCAGCCACTCGGAAATTTTACAAAGCACGTTTAAAAAAAACAAAAAAAAACATGTTTGCATAATATTGATCTTGATTTTAAAAGACATGTAGAGGCAGGTTTTTCAAATTTAGCATCTATAATCTATAATCACGAGTTAGTAGTTCTGCTGGTGATATGTGTTCTTTATGAGTCCAACTATTCATCTGAAGCCAAAACAGGCCGACTTGTTCTCTTGCTTCATAATGTTGGCAATCGTAATGTCAGTGTTATTGTGTTCCTGGAAAGTTTCTTAACCAACCAAAGTAAATATTGTCCCAATAGAGTAAACTCCACACATGTAGATTTGTGAACACTGGGAAGAAAATACTTTTTTACTATTATGGTTTCCAAACAATCATTTGGGATATAGATACTATCTAATGGATGTTATGGAGATGCAATGCCAGTGAGTTTTGAATATTTTTTTCATCACCTCACCATAACCCACGTTAAGATGACATCCTCATCCAGCCCCGTTTGTCTAGATATTCTGATCAACTTTTTAAAACAGCAAAATACAAGTAAAAAGAAGATACATGAAAATCCAAATGTTATACTTGTGATATTTTACATACTGGTTTTACAGATGTTAGTTCTTGTTTTATTTTGAAATATGTCTTCAACCGTGCTCTTTGGTCTTTCTACTTCCTTTTTTTTCCTGTTTCTTTGTCATCTTTTGGTTGGTATCTTAAATTTATTCTTTTGTTTTATTGTGTTTGATTTCTGGTTTGTCCTCTTTTCTGTTTTTGGGTGTGTTCGTTCCTGTAGATCCCTGTGTTCATTTTGTTTATTGTATTTTCCTCTGCCTGTTGTCCATTTTGCTCTCCTCACAACTTTCAAGAATTATATTGTATAAGTCATCACTCCTCCTCAGTATTTACATCATTTCCTATCATTCTTTGCTGGATTCTTCTGCTGTTTACTGTTGTTTTTGGTTCCTCCTCCAGTCATCTCCCTCTTTTATTTTATTTTTTTTATCAGCAATAAATAACATATGTTAAAATACTGGCTGCTTCTCCTCTGCTTTTGAGTCCCCCAAAAAAGAAAACAGGAGCTCTTATGCATTTTATACTGATAACAATGCCAGTAACCAGCCATCATTCTAGTGATTTAATAAAAACATACAAACAAAAATCATCCTAAGATTGTATTTTTGCCCCCATGAAATTACTCATTTTAAAGGTTGAATTATTAAAGTGTATTTGGTCAGTCGTTAGTGTCTTGCATATGTGAAACACATTCACAACTCTGCTTTTAGACAGATACACACAGAAGTACTGAAGGACTTTTAGGGGACATCATGACAGTTCTTTTGACAAATGAATCCATCCTTTCAATTCACAATGGCTCTGACTTGTAATTCCAAACATTTCGGAGGGCATTTTACATCCAGTTTCCATTTCAGGAATGCAAAGTGGACAAGATTTAAAGACCAAGTCCACACAAAGCATTATTAACATGAAAAAGGGGAACCTTTCCAACAGTTTGAAATAGGGAGAGCTGAGACTTCTGTCCAATTATCACCAGCAGCAAAAAAATCCAGTACCAAGGAAGAATCAGGATTGTCAACACAGAGGCACACAGGACTTTGGCATGCATGCATAGATTCTTACCTAAGCTCAGTCTTTTTGGACTTAGGAGGAAGTGTCTAAAACATTTATTTCTTATCAAAGAACAACAATAAAACAGGTGTCACATGGTGTGCTGATTTGCAACCAGCCTCCCCCCAGTTTCTCTCCTTCTCCAGTATGATCCTGGACTGTTGGAGGAAAACAGAGCAGTCAGAGAGAACCCAGGCATGCAAAAGGAAAATATACAAACTCCAACAGAAACTTGTGAAAAAAATGTAACGTATAATTTTTAACAAATAAAAATATGGAAAATGTAGCATGCATCATTGAGCAACCTCTGGTTACCCCAATCCAATATAACTAATTGCTTTGCTAATCACACAATCAGCTCATGCAGAATGTTGTGTCCAGTAGAAAAATATTACTGTAAATTGCCCTCAACATGCTATGTCCAGAAGTGGACATAGCATGTTTTCTCTAACCATGGCTAAACCATGGTTAGAAAAACTAAGAACTTGGCACTAAGGTGGAGGTTCATCTTCCAGCAAGAATTACAAAACAACCACTACAATAAAAAGGTTTAGATTTATGGTTCTCATGATGTGGTAAAAGTACCAGTGATGATACTTGTGTTGCCATCAATGGTATTCAGAATATTGACAGCTGATAAACTGTACAGTTGAGCAAAAACAGCACAATCAGCATAGCCACTAGCATAGGAACAAATGTTAGTGGGTACCTTGTTACCTCTGAAGTTGAAACATGGATCTATGAATAATATCAAACCCAACTTAACATTTTTCCAGTTGCTGGTAAGAAAACCAGCGCGTTATGCTCAGTGAAAAGCTAATTATTGGCTATCAGCTAAGTATTGCCTCAAGATGTTTAACTCCACTTCTAAAAAAGGTCAAGCAAAATGAAAACTTGTGCAAGTACATGTCATCTATTTAAATTTACAAAATGTAACAGCTTTTCTGCATGGTACAGACAGAGTATGTAGTTATGGCTTTATTTGGACCTCAGCATACTTCATTCTTTAAATTGTCAAAATATTGCTGAAGGTTTTGTATGTGTATCCACTTGGTGACATAGCCAACATGAAGAAGCAGGGAAAAAAACGAGGACTTCTCCACATGGTGGCATCTGTACCAGGCAGGTTAGACGCCCTGTGGGAGAAATCTGCAGTGGCTGCAAATGTAAGGTCAAGAGTACACTAAAAAAGCAGCTATTCCAACAGTTTCTCCAATGTGACACAAGCTGTCTACCCAATAATGATCTGAGACTCGCTCACCGACAGTAAGTCTCTAATGATGGGCAGAAGCTGTTTGCTCTGATGTCACACTCACATCGCCTGTCCAATAAACACACACATCTTTTTGTTTAGTGCGTGGCCCTCATACACACCAAAAAACAAGAGTACTGTTGCTGCTGCTCTCCAACCCTTTATCTAAACACACACCTACACACACTCAGGATGTCTCAGTTGCTGCCACTGCAACCCTCTGGGGACCCTTGCAGGGCAGCACAATGTAAATTGTACTCCCTGCCATTGTCTCTGTTTGCCCATTTTTCTTCCAGCTTGTAGAAGACACACAAACACACAGGGGTGCACAAACCCACTTCTCCACCAGTGCTGCAGAAAAGCCAGCAGTATTGTTGTTATTGTTGTACTTGTTAGAGATTGCACTGTCAGCAGAAAATACTGCTGGTTTCTACATGGCGTGTGTATAAAACACAAGCGGGGGGGAGGAGGGGTGAAAGAGCGTGTTTGTGTCAATGCGAGTGTGGGTGTGTGTTCACCGGCCTTGCTCTGTCTCTGTGCTGTCATGTGGATTCATAACCCAATCCAGCCAATCCAGCCAGGAAGTTTTTTTTTTTTTGGGAGGGGGACTCACTGAAAAATACCCTGTTACTCTGCCACAAAACATTTTAACAGGGCAGCATTTGTAATATAAACAGACGTCCATGTCTGTCAACAGTCATCATACTTAGAACCAAAACAAGCTAAAAAAATTCAGTTATCATGAAAGTCTGAAACAAAAAAAGCCTTTTAAGTCACACCCACCAAAACAGGAAGGCCCAACCATATATGGTAGACACAGAACAGATCAATGACTTGACAAAAATTATCTACTAAACAAGTTCAAGTAAATTCAAGATAAATTTTTTTAATCCGACAACAGGTTTTAATAAACTTAGACATGTAAATATATGAGATTATAATCAAGTGGATATTGTTCTGTCTCATTACCAGGTTGACGTGAATAAATACAAGAATAAAAACCACAAAATCACACTACAGAATAAGAAATGCATAAAACAACCTTATAATCCAGGGGTGTCAAACTCCAGTCCTCAAGGGCCAGTGTCCTGCAGGTTTTAGATGTGCCACAGGTACAAAACAGAAACAAATGCTTGAAATGTCCAAAAAGTTTCAGTACGTTTGCAAGAAAAAAAGCAAAAAACGTTCTTGTTTACAACCCATCAAATACGGAGCGACAGCATCATTTCTTTGGGATCATTCTTTATTCTATATTTATGCTAACGTGTAAAATTATTAAACCAAAATCATTTCTTTGTAGCTCTTCTTCAAGCAGGCAAAATTTCTTGTCACATTTTACAAAAACAGCAGCAGCAAATGTCTGTAAGTTACATTTAATTTTCCTTTAAAGATATTTTTAAGTCAAGTATGATGCAAAATTTTAGACCTGATAGAATTATGAAAAACTCTACTTAATTTAGTGGTTTTAATATACCATTGTCAATCTAAACTTAATATTTAACTATTAAAATCCCTGTTTTAATCCCTGGCCTCCTGAAATATACACTTCCAACGTCCGTCATG
>CAEFZX010016055.1:32089-43041 GCA_903066825.1 Alfaro cultratus | reverse complement strand
TATACTATATACTATACTATAACTATAACTATAACTGATAACCTTGAATTTTCTTTCTGAAACAGTGAAAAGTTTTTGAGGGATTTGTGAAGGAGTGTTGATGTGGTTGATTAGTATTGTTTTCACAGCAAACTCTAAAGAAAACCTCTGTACTGTGCTCTGAGTTAGCTTTTGCTATCTTTAGGCATTTGATTATAAAGTAACACAACTAGTAATGCAGAATAAAAATAGCATTTTATAGTGGGTTTTGTGCAATAGCTGCTAAATCTGACTGACTGCACACTCGCTTTGAATACAGGCTGAAGTTTGCAGACAGTCTGCTGGTAAACAACAGGAAAACGCACATCCTGTCTCACCTTTGGGATAGTTGACGACATAGACCAGGTTTCCCCAGCTGCTCTCTGGTGCATGCAGGACGCCCTCCACCAGCCGGACCCCCCTCATGCACTGGGACTCCGGGTTTCTGTACCGAAGACCGCAAGCCCCAGGGAACTGGGCTGATACCGAGGATAGTAGAACAGTCCCATCGTCCTCTGAGGGGATCTCCATGGGCTCCTCGTTCTCGTCCTCAGCCACCCGAATGTACAGCTCTGACATGTTGCTCCGGGATGGCTGAGAGCTGGTCCGTGAGCAGTCAGCTGATGACGGAGCTCAAGTTGCTGGTTAACCGCTGAAGTGCAGCGCGAGTTGGAAGGTCTTAAACGTGGCTCAGTTTTTCTTCGGTTTAAATAAAAGATACAAATGTACAGCAACGGAAGTCAGGGGGCGGACAAACCGTGCTCATTCGACAGTTGTAACATTTAAAAGCTGGCGGTCATGAAAGCCCGACGTTTTCTCTCAACGGAACACGTAAACAAGTTAGCCAGCTAGCTAAAGAGCTAGCAAACTCACAGCAGCTTGGAAAATGAATGACTATGTTTTATGTCAGCGAGTAAACAATTCTGATTCCGACTTACAAGTGTGTAATCGAAAACACAATGTAAACAAAAACCTCCAGAAGTTGTTGTTTTCGGTGAAATTTGATGAACGAAATCTGCACAGCTACACACGGCTAACAAAATGGCCGCCGTCCGCTCACCTTGTAAAGATGACATCATCGTGCTGGAACGGCTCACTGTCGTGTCTCTGTAGGGGAGGTCGAAAAGTAAAAATAATTGAAATAAAAATTATTGCCACTGGTAATCTCTTTTAATAAGTTATAGTTCGTGTTTTGACGTTGTGTTAGTGTTTTTTGTTTTTTTTGTGCGTTTTTTGATTTACAAATCTTAAGCGTAGTGACGTCTTTTCAAGGCAAAAACCACGACGACTCACGTTAAAACCAAAACAAAAGGGCCTCAGTTTATATTCTGGAAAATTGAATATATACATTTTAAAAAATGTGTAGCAAACTTAAAATAATTACCGTGAATTTGTATCAAAAATTCCTAAAAATAATTGTTATAAAAATTAATTACTCTGTATAGTCTTTGTTCTGTGCAGACAATGCTGAAATGAAACAGGCTGGGGTAGAGACTTACTTCATACAACAAATAAGAAATAAAATGGTTATGTTGAAGGCAAAATCCCTTCAAACTGTAATTTTTATGCATAATATTCTTACTAATAAAAAAAATAGCTGAACTTTGGTTGGGAGTGTCACATCAGAAAGACATAAAGAAAGCAGAAGCAAGCAGTACAGTATCTCTATTGCTCCTATATTATTATAAAGCATTCATGTGAATTAGAAGCGTTGCTAGAAAAACCTACATGTGTTAGGTGACATTAATAAATTCTTTCATTTTCTACATTTGAAAGTGAATTAAATTCTGGATTTATGTGCCGTTCTGTAAAGCAGGTTGTGTTTTCTGCAATGCAGAAAGGAGGGGGCTCAAACATAAAAGTACGGTCTGGGTCATGATTGACTTGAGTCCAGTCTTAATAAAAATGATCTGATTATTACTTATTAAATCCCAAAGTTGAAGACTAAAATAAAATTGAAAGTATTTGCAAAAGTTTGGTAGAGAAAGATGCGTAACAAAAGTCACTTAATTTACAGTTTTAGTGTAATAACAAAAAAGACATTGTGACCCGAGATGGTGTTGTTCTCAAAGCTATTATCAGACAATGTAACTGATCCAATACCTTCAGCTTGTGACCTTGTTTGTTCTCCAATGTATGATAACCAGTGATGTGCAGTCAGGGGAGGCAGCCTGTTTTGTACTATAAAGTATTTATTTTTAATTTAGCTTAACCAATTTTGATTATTTTTTCTTCAACATCGCTGAATTTTCGCAATTTCCCATTCACATGCTCAGAAGCGAAGCTTATCTATATAATGTACAATGTCACCAACTGTGTGTGTAACGTGATTCGTCTGGAAACTGCAGAGAACAGACTCGAGGTGAGGCAGGCAGTTCTCCTGCCTCATGGCAGGGGGCGCTCATGATCCCTGCCATTGTGCCTCCGCGTTTGCAGAGTAAGAGACAGCGAGCTAGTGATACAGTAAATAAGTGAAGCTACACGCAACGAGTCTATGTGTAGCCTGGCTGATACAGAGAGCGAGAAAAAGGTGGTTTGAGTTGTACTTCAACGGGTTTCCCCTTTGCTGTGCAGCACAGCACTAAAATAATAATATATATACTTCCAAGTTTAATTGAGTTAACGGAGTTATTCTACTTTGGCAGCGTGGCTATGGATGGCATGTGAAAGTATAGTCTTTTTGCCCTTCAATGTTGTGCGCATGCGCGAAATTTCCGTATGTAAGCAATAACATGCAGGGGGTCTTATGATTTTGATTAGTTCAGTGCCTCACCTGCCATGAACCTCACCGCACGTCACTGATGATAACTTTAATTACCACTGACATGAAAAGTGGAACTAAAATCCAGGTGGCCCCATATTATAATTGCTGATGGTCAAAACATGTGACCAAGCTGGACATTAAGGGAAATAATTTGAGCTTCAAGCCAAACATTTTTCCACGTTTGATATGACTAGATGGACAGAGCTTAGGTAAACACCAACTCATACACAGGACCAGAAGTTTAGGTTTTCACAGAATCATAAACAACAAATTAGACCCATGTTGTTTCTCCAGATATTTGCTCTTTTTGAATTTTTTTTTTCACTTTTAAGAACATACTTTATCCTGGTATCCTCTTGGAGTTGATGTTATTAATAACATCAATTCCAAATAAGAGTTGATGTTACCCACGCATTGATTCTAATTTTGAAACAATGTGTGGGTTTGACCAGTTGAGGAAGCAATGATAAAGAAAATGCAATGATAAAGCAACAATGACGCTCTGGTGCTCACTAGTGTTCAGCGAGGAGGAGACCAGACAATTTGTGACTCTAACCATCCTTGCAATGCAAATAGTGCAAATCAAGGATAGTGCTGCAGTACCAGTACATTTTTCAGCTAAACTTTAAAATGATGCAATGTTGTGTGATGCAGCAACAAACTTTTCACACATTTGCTCAAAAGGTAAGCAGCTATAAGCAATTACAGCCCTTTGCTGATAGCAAACATCTCCCACAGGCATGCCACAGAGTAGATGTGCTCACCTTCAAAGAGACAAATCACAAAATGCATTGGAGCATGGAGAACATAGTGCCATCCGAAGGTGAGCGTGCCGATGATGAACACAGTAAAACTAAAGAGGTGATTAATTATTGGATGTTATTGTGACCATTAGCTCCTCCGCTGCATTTAATAGAGCCACACTTGGCTCTGTTTTTGTTTGTCACTCAGTCATGCCTAACTTGAACACTTTGTGCTGAGTTTTTTCAGCCTCTTCCTAAAGTGAGATTTAATAGACTAAGTGCCTAACATTAGGAATTGAGATCTACTATTGACAAGTCGCTGCTTTGACAGCAAAACGTCTCTGACAAGTCTGGTTTATCTAAGAACATCTGAAGTCTATTGAGATTTCTGCTGCGTAAAGCAGAGTTAAAGCTTTGGACAATTTCAGGAATCCTAACAGAAAAGTATTTTAGGACTGGAAATGAACACAAAGACTCAGGTGATCTGAACCCACAGATTTTGTGCTGAGGGAAGCATTGCAGCTGTTTTTTTAGTAATGTGTGACTGGTTTGCAAAAATAGAAAGATAAATGGGTCAACATACAAGGTAATTCAGGGAGAAAAACTGTTAGAAGCTGTAAAAGACTTGAAACTGGGGAAGAGATTCACGTTCCAACAGGGCAATTATCCTAATCTTACAGTCTGAGCCAACTTGTGTCACGGCAGCACAGATCTAATTGAGAATCTATAAGACTTAAAAATTGATGCTCACAAATGTTTTACGATCAAACTGAAATTTAGCTTTTCAGCGCAAAAAAATATGAGTATCAACATGTGCAGAACTGCTAGAGAAATACACTAAGACACTAAACCAAAGGTGGCTCTGCAAAAATACTGACTCAATAATGAACACACAATTGTCAGATTTGTATTGGGAAAAAAACAGGTGTTACAAGTAAAACATGTTGTAACCTGACATGATGTAAAAAAAACTAATCAATGGGTGTAAATACTTCTCCAATGCAGAAAAAAAAGTTTTCCTCTTTCTATTTTTTCTCTCTCTTTTTTTTTTTAATCTATCTTTACATTTTCAGGTATCTTTATATCTTCAGTTTTGCTTAAATTGCCATCTTTATTCCATACATACGTTTACATTCGCTAAGGTTGATTGACTAAGCAGAAATATGGGCAGATCTCTGCCAGCTGGGGAGATAATCCAGACATAGACGGGTGCAGGTGATCTAAAATAAACCCATCCCTTTTTCTGAGCAGCAGAAGACACGAGCACCAGGCTCATTTCGTCATTTTCGTCAGAATAAAACTAAACATTTTAGTTACATCGTGCCATGTTTCTTTGGTATTTTTATTCTGCTTGTCTCAATCAGCTCTGAGTTGAACGAAGCTTTACCGGTCATTACTGCAGTCTTTCTAATCGCCAGGAGAGGGCAGTATTGACTGTTTTTTTTTTTACAGCCTTTTCTATCAGGCTGCAGCTTGCCCTCCAGGCCTGTTCCAAGCGAACCAGTTTTGCGAGTTTTTGTACCCGCACAAACAGAGTAATTTTTAAATTATGCTATAAATCATGTTATACTCCAAACATGTCATAACCCAAAATATAAATTACACAGGGTAATATTGCATTGCCATTATTTGTGCTGTATTTTCTTGCTTTCACCTTATCACAAACATAATTATGTTAAACAGAATTGTATATTTGCAAAGAAATCGGAGGTAAAGAAATATATGTTTTTGCTGCAATGATAAGCCTTTTTCTTGTCACCTTTGTTATTGTGACCTCTTTGACATGCACCAAAGCTCCTGTAGATGACAACAGTGCAGTGTTTTGCAGTTACATGCATCATATACAATGGGCCATGGGGCAGAAAATCTAAACTTCCTAGAGCCTTTGGTTCCCATCTGCTCTGTGAACTCATGAACAGGAAATGGAATAAGCTCTGCAAAAAAAAAAAAGGCACACCAACATCCTCCTTCTTTTCATGTGGCCTATTAGTCTTTCTGTGCATCGACTGTTAAGTGTCTTTACAAAGTTAAAAAATCTCTTTCATGTTCTACTGTTTCTTTTTTGTTGTAATTTCAGTCGGAGCATATGGTTTGCACATCTGGGGGATGCTAAGCATGGTAGCACCCAGCCCCCAACACACACATGCACATATTGCTCCTGTTAAGTGATCCATATATGGTCTTCATTGTCATTGCAGATAATCACTCATCGCTGCTATAAACAGGTCCTCCTTACTGGTCGTCTTAGGTTTTTGGAAAAATAATTGAAACTAGCAAAGTCTTTCCTTTTATTCATTTTCACATATCTCCTTGTCTTCACCAGCCGCTCGTTGTTTGAGCATTTCTGCAGACTCAACCATGAAAGTGCAAAACCACAGAAAATGTGCACTGTTATAAAACCAGAAGGCTCAGCGACAAAACCGTGCAGATTCTGTCATGTGACCACAAACAAGCAATCAGATCAGGAAAGTAGGTGAGTGTATCGCGTTTCATTTCCTCTCAAGCAGATGCATTTAATCCCACTTTGATTGAAATAAGGAGTCATTAAAGGAGACTTAGCGATGCCAACATGAAGTGAAAATCACTATTGTGTGCAACTTTATGCCGTTAAATGACACTTCTGCCAGGCAGACAGGGTTCACATGCCAGCGGAGAGACACACGAGGGAGGAAGAGGAGGTTGGAGGAAGGCTATGTGTGGCTCTGAGTGGTTTGCCGAGCCTCTTCATCTCTTTCAGCGGGTAATTACAGAATCATGGGTCAACCACGCATGTAACCACAGTTGCATTGCACAGTAGCAGATGTCCTCTTGGCATTCTCTAGCAAAAAAGGTAAATAAAAACAGATGTGGCCAGTTGCTATACAGATCTTGGCCAAACTTATGCACACCACTAATTGTTCCCATGTGAGCCCACTGAGCCGGAGAAGTGCAAGGAAAGGCAAGGCAAGGGGTGGGTATGGCCTGTTTGAGAAATCCTGTTTTTTCTCAGGAGGAGAAATTTATGAATGGGAGAGGGAGTCTCTGGTGGCATAGCTGTGGTGGTGTGTGTTTATTTTGCTATGTGTAAAAGCAGGCTTCCCTTGTCCAATTCAAAATGAGTTTTTTTCCTCTATTTTAGGGCTCTGATCCTCCAGGTCTCCTCTCTACTTGATCACAATGGTTCTTTGAGTCAAGCTGTGCCTGACTGGATGTGAGCCAGGTGTGCTGCGGGCCATATGAAAAACTGAGGAAGAGGCCCGATTGCAATGATATCCTGCCTTTGCAGATGATCTGGTTACTGTACAGGAGTCACGCCAGAGAGCAGACCTACAGTGCTGTGTTGGTACCGGGCCTGTAAACCTGTATGCAGGATTTTATTCAATGTGTTATTTTGAAGTAGGAGAAAAATGATGCAAAACGTTCTACATGTAAAGATATCAAAAAAGTGCATTTGTATTTAGTCCCACTGAGTCGTTACGTTGTAGGATCACATATGTGTCTCTAACAGACTGACATTTCTGTTCATTCATCTGCAGAGACTGACTCAATAGCCATTGAGATTGAATGGAGGGCAATTTTTAAAGTCTTAATAACTATTCTCCAACATAGCTTTACTGAGTGTTAGTTTTAAGCAACACATAATTTATAGGTGCGGGATTAAATATTTTGGTTCCTCTTTGATCAGACCATCTTCCACATGTTTGCTGTCCCTTACATGAGATTTTGGCAAACTGCGAACAGAAGTTATCACGGCTTTCTTTAACAGTTGTCCTTTTGGTTTGCTCTTCCACCTGAGCTGTGAATCTCTGCATCTCCTCTAGAGTGACCAAGGTTCTTTTGGTTGTTTCCCCGATGCTCTTTTCATCCAGCCTGTCATTAAGGTTCACAGCCACAGTTTGCATTTGTGCAATACTCTTTCCGCTTTGAGATCACGGACTGAACATTGTTTTGTGAGATGTTCAAAGCTTTTACAACTTACCCTGGATTTAAGCTTCTGCTCAATGTCCTCCCTGACCCGTCAGCTGTGTGTCTTGGTCTAAATGATGCTGTTGTTCATTAATGTTCTCTGACAAACCTCTGAAGACTTCACAGAACAGCTGAATTTATACTACGGCACCACAGTAAAGATTGATAAATGCAAATTACTGAAAACAAACAAAAACAAATACATTAATCTTTTGCTTCCCACTTTACAGACATGTGATAGTTGTTCTGGCCTTTCACACGAAACCCTAAATGAATAAAGTTCAAAAGGTGTGAATACTTTTACAAGGTACTGTACAGGTGACCTTGCCAGAGCGCACGCTACAAAAATCCCATGTAGCGGCCTAATTCAGTCTGATGTTTCATCTTCCGTTGAGCTGGAATGCGATCCGTCCTCTTCTCGCCACAAACCCACACCCACATACACTTCCACGTCTTCCACTGTGAAACAGGCTGCCAGCAGCGTGTGCCTCCTCTCCCTCGCTCATTAACCGCAACTGTCAGATCCTCCAGATGAGGAGCAATTAAACCAGATAATAAACACTCACCATCAATTCCTGTTTGTTGTTGTTGTTGTTGTTGTTGTCGATGATGTCGAGCTGGGGGCTCCTCTCCTGCCACCTCGGTGCTAACTAGTACTTGAGTAAAACACAGGAGCGAGCAGAAAGGGGAGAGTCCCCCAACGTAACAGGGAAAAGGCCCATACCTGACGACGGGGGAGAAAGAAAATAATAAAAAAAAATGACGCGCAGCGAATGTTAACAATTAGATCCTAATCAGACGCAGCTCACAGAGGCTGTTCTTTCATCCCAAAGCTTCACAGACAAAAAGCAAACAAACTGTCAAGATAAAACACAGCTCTGGCAAAGTCTTAAGGTTTCTTAGAGGGCAGAGATCTCACTGTGTGCTGCTGTAGAGACTCTTTGGTGTCTAGCTCTTGTATTTGAGCGACATAACCACTCTTCATCAGAGTGGGTAATGCTGAAAGAGGACGTGCTTAAAGGTGAAGCGAGATGGACCTGCTGTTTGAATGGGTATTTTTGAGGAACACCCTCAAAAATATTCCTTTCTTTATAATGAATTGTTGACAATTATTTATTTATTTATTTTGAACCAGGACATCTTCTAACAAGCCGAACTCTTCTTGACCTGAAGCATGTCACAGATCTGCGTGGTTCATTCATCATTGTTGAGCATGTGAGAAAAAAAACATAGTTGCTTGGATGGTTTTCCACTTAAATTTGAAGGCTGGACAAAGCGTCCTCTTTAAAGACAATACCCTTTCCTCCAAAGGCTATAAAAACATGTATACAGCTGTACAAGGAGTTTCCTGATCCAGAGGCAAAATATGCTGTCAGATGTTCCTATTACCAATCAGGATGTCGTGGCCTTGGAAAAAAGGGCCCAAGAAGAAAATGTGGCTGGTTCCAAAAAAAAAAAGATGAAAAAAAACCGATCTGATTTCCCTTTCGGTGTGGAAAAGCTGACGTGACCACTTGTTTTGAAACCATATTTCCCACAAAAACACCCTCAAAACTAAACAAAATTGACAGTGTTGGATTTATCGTCCCGCGCTCTTTTGTCTTCAGCAGCCACTGTTTGTGCCTTTGCCATGGCAACAGAGGGGTTATTTATCTTTACAGGCCTTTTTACAATAACGTCCCTTTCCTGACCAAACAACAGAGGAAATATCAGGTCAAGCCTCTTCCTCCTTTCTTAATGATCGGGTCAATTCGGCCGCCGTGCTTCAGATGGATCGCTCGCATGTCGCTTTGCAGTTCTGTGTACAATTTCTGATGAAGATTTCCGTCGTCTCTGTGTGCATACATTTTATTTTAAACACTTTTCTGTTTCTAAAATGTTACAGGAAAAGAGGTTTTCTATTTATGTTCAAGATGTTTGAGAGCTCAATAAGCTAGTTTTGACAAAAACACTAGATGGAGACAAAAAGCTGACTCCCAGTTTGGAAATGTCCTCAAAAGAAATGAGAGGTCACCGTTTTAAATCTTCTTACGCATGCAAAGTTGGAGAAATGTATCTCTGAGAAGCATAAATCTGAAAATCATAGGGAATTTCAATTCACTTCATAGAATAATCTACTTTTCTCAGATAAAATGTGTGCACTTATCTGCAAACAGCCTTCTTTTGACTTTTAAGTACCATCTGCAGCCTCTGCCAAGCCAGTTTTATAGAGGCACGTGGCCTCTGTAAAAACCTGAAAGAAAAAAAGTTGTCACCATTGAACAACAAAGTACATAAAGATCCACCTTAAGCTTATTACAAGAAAGTCTGACTGCTTGCAAGAACATAATAAAACTAGGACGGTGAAAATAATTGTGTTTAGCAGTGTTTATGCAAATGAGTCTGGATTGTGAAGCTAGTTGGACACAAAATACTCTATAAATGTTCAGATTATTTACAATATGTTGTTATAGGTGACGTTACACATGTCCAAACCTGGAAATTGGAAGTTAGACAAAATGCCTTAACCAAATGTTAAATGGATTCAGGGCTGTAAAAAAAAAATTATTTTGAACTGAGGAAGACTTGGAGCCAGTGATTTAGAGAATAACGTCAATAGGAAAGTAGAGAACTCTCTTGTTCCTTCATGCATCTGAAATGTTTTATGAAAGTGAACATTAAATACACAGTCATACAGTTAGGCCCAAAATTATTCTAAAATTACTCACACCACAGACAGATAAAGGATTTTCAGTCATTGTAGTTTAAGTAAATTGCTATTAGGTTTCTTTTGGCTGGACGTTTTTGATTGGCCCAGTCGTATCCTCAACTTGAAACTAAGTGAATCTTTGAAGGGAGTTGAAGATTAGGGTGATGGCAGAGAGACCTTTCATTTTCAAAGATTTGAAGATCATGACCAAAGCAAAATAGCCAAAACAATAGTGGAAACATGCAAAAATCTGATCAGCAATTGTAGGAAGGGTTTGACTGCTGTAATGGCATTAAGGGCTTTTTTCCAGGATATAACTAGTTTTTGGCATTCTCTTTAAAATGCTACCTATACATAAGTATAGGTAGCTTAAAAATGCTACTATTTATGACTTTTACACTATTTCATTATCTTCTGAGAGATGTCTGCCTTGTTTTCTGAAATAAACAAATTTCTTGATTCAATATAAATAACTTCCAGCCTGTCAGGGTACAATTAACAAACCCCTGACAGGTATGTCAAGGGTAACAATCTGTTAAAGTAGATTTTTATTTCACCAGTCAGACTTCAGTACAACTGTATCAGAAATCAGATCTCAACTTTGCAATCAGATTGTGAGGACATCTCAGATTTTCTCTCCATTAATTTGAGACTCTAGCTTTAATTTTATAAAATAAGTGGAAATCATGATGTTGTGGATAGATAGATAGACAGATGGACGGACGGACGGACGGACGGACGGACGGACGGACGGACGGACAGACAGACAGACAGACAGACAGACAGACAGACA